>JAHQZX020005260.1:0-27906 GCA_019804575.2 Pseudotulostoma volvatum
TGTCCCTTTTCCTAAGCGATCGACAATGACCATGAGGTTTTTGCATTTATTTGATTCTGGCAATTTCTCAATGAAATATCTCTCTCCACTTTTCGGTCGGGGATTGGCAATGGTTTTAGTAGCCCATGGCGGCGGTCCTTCCATACATGATTGGCTCGGCATTTGTCGCAATTCCGTACGAAACGGCGGACATTAGCACCGATATTAGGCCAATAGAACTGTCGTGCGAGAATAGCGTACAATATATTGCGGCCAGGACGTCCAGTAAGAGTAGAATCATGGGTTTCCTACATGATCCTAGTCCGTAATGATTCGATCTCGGGAACCCAACGGCGGTCTCGATATAGTAGGTGGCTCTCAGGGGAGACTGCACAATCTGTGATGCTGACTTTCAGGCCTAGTTCTTTTAGGAATCGTAAGGCGCTATTTTGTACAGCAGTTCGAGTAAGGCTGTATTTCTCATCCTAACGTTCTAGGGTCCTCCAGTGTTGACCTAGTGGCAAGCTCCTCAAGGTGTCCACATCCTCACTTTCTTCGGTAGGGGCGATAATGGCCTCTTCATCGATGTCAAAGGCTGGTGACGCTAGGATGGCAGCGACGCGCGTAGAGGTAGACTCGAGGTCTAGCTCTTCCTTGAAAATGTTGGGATCCAGCAGTCGTCGTTCTCAGTGCTGGAGTCTCTCATCGGTAGAGTCTTGTGGCAGGTCTTATTCTCTACGAGATAGCGCGTCTGGTCCACTAGCTTGTTTGCCGGGTCGGTAATGCAGCGTGAAGTCATATCGGCTCAATATGGCGGCCCATCGCATTTGCCGCTCATTCAATCGTCGGGCGTCGGCACAGGACTCTTACCTAGTTTTTTGATTGAATTTGGTCCCCGTCACTGATGAGGGGTTGTGCTCGAGTAGTCCGGTTCCTAT
This sequence comes from Pseudotulostoma volvatum, assembly GCA_019804575.2. Classification (NCBI taxonomy): domain Eukaryota; kingdom Fungi; phylum Ascomycota; class Eurotiomycetes; order Eurotiales; family Elaphomycetaceae; genus Pseudotulostoma; species Pseudotulostoma volvatum. The sequence continues at coordinate 918 of JAHQZX020005260.1, forward strand.
GAGATCCGCGTTGGAAGGTGTTGAGACTGGCAGTCTGCGGCGGTAGGTTGGGTGTAGTAGTAGTGGTGTTGGCAGTGTTATTATTGTTGAGTGAAGATGGAGGTGTCGAGTTCGGATTAAAAAGTTTGGTGCAGGCTTGGCTGACATGGTTATGTAAACCACAATTAAAACAGAGACGGTGTTCCGCTCGGCGAGTGCGCTCTTGCTCTGTCAAGGTGTTAGAACCACTCATCTTGACGATAGTTTGCGCTGTAGCCATTTCCACGATGGCCATTCCCACGATAGCCATCTCCGCGGTAATGCAGCTCGCGGTCCCTAAGGTAGTGAAATACTTCAGATTCTTATGATCAGTAAGAATGCGGAAGTTCTCGACACTGATCAGTTCAGATTCCCATTCCTTCAGCGCATTGATAATAGCCAATAGTTCTTTGTCATAGATCTCATAATTACACTCCGCGGGACTATTCTTTTCCGAGAAGTAGGCGCAAGGGCGTAATACTCCATCATTGTCATATTGCGACAGCATTCCGCCGGTGGCCCAACCTGATGAATCGGCTTCTATAATTGTCTCTCGCTCAGAACTAAATTGCATAAGTACCGGTGCTGTAGTGAACATAGTCTTAAGCTTCTGGAAAGCTTTCTCACATGTGTCAGTCCACCTGAATACTTGGCCCTTCTGCGTAACTTGAAGGTTCGTCAGCGGTTCTGCTAGCTCCGAGAAGTTGCATATAAAGCGTCGGTAAAAGTTAGCAAATCCTAGAAATGACCGCCACCCCTTGACTGTCGTTGGTGAAACCCAGGAAAATGATAGCTTCAACCTTTGCGTGGTCCATTCGTACACCTTGGCCTGCTGATACAATAAATCCTAAGTACTTTATCTCTTGTTCGAACTCACATTTGTCAATGTCTAGCTGCAGGCCAGCTTCTTGTAAACGTTGCAGCACTTTTTTTACATGTGTTCTATGCTCTTCGCGTGATCCGGAAGAGAATATCAGGACGTCATCAAGGTAAGCAAAATTCGTCTAGAAAATCATGCAGGGTCCAGTTGATGTATCGTTGAAACGTACTCGGCGCGTTAGCTAGTAGACCTAAGGGTGTCACTAGCCATTCGTAGAGGCCGAACCTTGTGCGAAAGGCTGTCATCCATTCATCTCCTGGTGCAACTCTAATCCAGTGTAATGTAGCGATAACATCAAGCTTAGTGAACCAACGTGCTTTCCCGATTCTTTCTAGAGTCTCATTGATTAAAGGGAGTGGGTAACGGTCCTTTTTTGTGATAGCATTCAGCCCGTGGTAATCGACACAGAACCGTAGTCCACCTCCGGGCTTTTTTGCTAGAAGAACAGGGGCCGCAGCAGCAGACTTGCTGACACGTATGAATTGCTTCTCTAGGAGGTCCAGTAGTGTTTTCCGTAAAACTAGCAACTCTTCACGGGACATGTTATACAACAGCCCATACGGCGGCGGCTCCGGTGTATTGCCGTTCTCGTCCTTGATCAACTCGATCTTGTGATCAACCCCGGGTCGGTGCGGTGGCAAAGTGTCAGCATCTTCGCGGCTAAACACTTTCAGATATTGGTGATAGTGTTGCGGCAATTTCTCACGAGGGTCAGTGTGATCTTTCTTGTCCAAACGTCTGAGTGCCTTCTCAATATCCTGGAAGCTCGGCAGACCTCTTCCGTGCCACAATACCGCTGCTAAATCCAACTTGCGAGCCATGGGGTCCATCAGGGTTAATGTGGGCGTGTTGGTGCCGAAGCCACGGCTCCCCTAATACCATGTCATGGTCTCCCGCGATGTGAGGGACTATATACATATAGACGTAAGGTTGGTAGTTCCCTCCCACATCTAGGAAGAATCGCGCAACTTCATTTATTGTCTCTTTTCTGGGTCCATCGAACCCTTCTATTTTTCTTGGCTTAATAGCTAAGCGCTCCAGCTTATTTTTAGTGGCATATGTCTGGCTGATTATGCCATATGTATTGCATCCAGTATCAACAAGGGATCCTGCGTTACTTTCTTTATTCACAACACTAGATACAATGAAGGAGGAGATCATGAATCTAACTTCCTTCTTGAATCGGTCCCACTCTTTCTGGCGATCAGACCTCCACATAGTCAGCTCCATAAGCCGGTTGACTCGCTCCTGTGTGCGTCTTTTCACAGGAGCTACTCGTTTTCCGGCTCCTGCACGGTCTTGTCAAGCTCTGGTCCCATGGCGGCGGCGATAGCGGGAGGGCGGGCAGGCGCGTATTTACAGTCTTTTATAAGGTTCCCACTAGCTCCACAGCGTAAACATCTTCCCTCTTGGCGGCGGCGAGATATTGCCCATCAGCCACCCATTTAGCTCTACGAGTTTGAGCCTGCGATGCGTTGGTGGGTTCCCAATCCATGGAATCGGAGGCAGGCGAAGTTGTAGGCTTGGAGGATGCTTTGTTCCTGTTCGTACGGCTGACCCCCGGGCGCCGTTTATGGCTTATTAGCCTGTCGGAAATTGCACGTAACTGTTTGCAGTATTCTTTGTAAGTACTCTCTTCCTTTACCGTGATCATTCGGTCAGATAACTCGAATGATATAGCTGCTCGTAAGTAGGACTTCTTAACGTCGTCCTCCCAATTGTAGGCTTGGGCTTCCAACAGGGCCTGATCGAACTCTGAGAGAAAATCTCCGAGCTCACGGTCCTTCTGTCGCATAAAGCCAAGCTTACGCCTAGCTTTCTCCCTTGCCTCTGTGTCTGCAAAAGCTGCGTCCAGCTGCTTGTGGAATTTTATTAGTGTAAATTCTCCCGACTGATTATGATAGGCATCCATCCAGGGCTGTATTCGCTGGGCGGCTTTGCCTTGGAGACATCCAAAACCAAAACGAATTAAGGCCCGCTCACTGCCAATAAAATCCCCTTCCTCCGCTAGTTTCCCTTGCAATTAGGTCTTAAACGCTGGGAAAAGAGCGCGGTTGGTGTCATCGCAAGGCTGCACTTTGATAACCTGGCGACAGGTAGTGGCTGCTGTTGGTATCGTAGGGATCGGTATCGCTGACATTGCGGGAGTCGGTGTTGCTGGTATCCAGTGGGGATCGGCGTTAAGGCTAATTGGTTGGCTTCTAGTTGGTTTAATCTGCTAACTAAGCGTTCTGTGATGTTGTTCTGTTGCAATTTTGCGGCGCTCTGGGCGGCCATATGCTCCTGCATTGTCTCTTGCTGCGCAGCGATTTGGTTGTTCTATGTAGCGACGTGATCGTTCTGTGCGGCGATCTGTTGCAGCATCATATCGTTCTGTGCGGCTAACTGCGCGAGGATCGCTTGCAAGGGGTCCGTCCATTCGATGCTGGGGCTGGTCTTCCATCTTGTGGTTTGTCGGCGATTCTGGTCTGCGTCTGGTCTGCTCTACTGGGCTCGTCTAGGTATTTTAATGAACGATTCCTAATGTAAAGGGATGAACCTCTTTTATTAACTTACTACTAAGCTAACATATAGGAGGAATCGTTAAGAAGAGAAAGAGAAGAGGACATTGGGTTTTCAGGTGTAATTAGTCACGTGGGCGGAATGTAATCGACAGCCCAAGACAAACTAGCCCGCTACATGTATGGTAAGATACACAACCGTTTTTTATTATATTAATTGCATACACCATACATGCCTATCAACCGGTCATCACCAGGCAGATATGCCTTCTGATGCGATGTGAGTATTTCCACTCACCTAATCCGCATGCCAACCCTTGTCGATATAACGCCATCTTTTTCAGGCAGCTGTTATAATTTTCCAAGGATAGTTTTACTGGATTAGACGACTACATTACTCTAGAATTCCTCGTTAGCATAATCCCAGTTGGCTCTGTTGAGAAATAGGGAGCGGAGCGGAGCGGAACAACTACCATCCGGTGCAGAGTTTTCATCCGCTGCATCCTGTATTTCTACTTCCTCTACCCGAGCAAGTTAGCTAGTATCATTCATCGAATACCAATTTGTTCCCCTTTAACTTATCTCATGACCGTGTACTCATAACAGGCTCTTGCGTGGCGTTTGGAGTGGCACCAAAAGTATTCAATGTGATTCAACTCACACTGAATAGACGAGGACACGATGACATGAATAAAATTAGGCTGCAAGGAAAGAAGGCGACGAGCACAGCAGTCTTGGAGGGGAAAATAATTAATAAAAGGCGCATTAGGAAGATGGTACAAGAAAAGATAAACTTATCACTTGAACTGCATCTTCGGCGGTAGACTCTTGCAGTTTTTTCTGCCTCCTCTCACAATATACGTAGAGTTTCTTTTAAACGCATTGGCAGGAGGAATCTTTCCGACGAACACGGTTGTCACAGATTCGTTTCTGCGTGCAGTTGCCACTGTGGTCCTTTTTTCGTCGGCAAAATCACATCCTTTGCCCTTAATACATTCTTTGCATTGCTGTCTCTCCTGGGGTTCCTCGCAACGTGGCTTGGGGCATTCAAGGTGAAATTCCTTCCCACTTGGCCACAATTTTCTTTCCTCTAATACCTTTTGAATGCCTTTGGGAATTTTATTATAAATACCCGTTATGGGGTCCACCTCGTTATTATACATTTACTGCACAACAACTTCGTCTAAGTAGAGGTTGTTGGCCACCTCTGCCCTTATTCATGTTCAATACTCGAAAGGCATCATCAGCATAGACGGAATGACTCGTTACATTATCAGAGAGGAAGAGAAGCCGATACCCTAGATATAAGGCAGTAGCGATAGGGAGAGCCCCTGTCTTGATTTGCTGCAATAGCTTCTGTCCATTCCAATGGCCCTCCTCTTTCCGTACGAGTCGAAAAGTACCGCGGCCTCGAGAGGGTGAAGTTAGCTCATCCTGTCGTTATTCCTCGCCATCCATCATTTGTAGAGAAAATATTCTTATCATGAGATAGCAAAATGACTGGTTGACGGTCTGGTTCCCAAACACGACAATCATTTGGGAATTATTTGGGCACCATCGTACCGTCCTCATTGAACTCGACCATGTGGGGAAGTAACCCATGAGTGGTATCAAGAAAATGCCGCCGATATTCGACCACGTCTTTGCGCTCACAGCCACCCGGAAAAATCCCCTTTTTGACGTCTCCCCAAGTGGGGCCCAAATTGTTCAGCCACCGTCTTAGGTAATTGGCGCGCGTTCGTCCACAGTAATTTTATGACTTTGATCAAATATATTGTGAATATCTTCGATCGAGAAGCAGGAATCATTGATGTCAGGGCGGTGATCTTGAATAAAGCCTTTTAGAAACTAGGCGAAGTTGTATGATGTTAATGCTGGAGTGACCGTTATTAGTCCACAACGAATACCTCTAACATCGCATTACACTCACATTATCCTTGAGTTTTCGCAAAGTCCTCGATTGGACAGATAACCCCAGCAAGCTTAGGCAAGCTTTGTGCTTCCCTACCTTGCTCTTTAGAATCCTTCTGTGAAGAATCCACTTCTGCTCCCATTTTATCACGTTTCCCGCCGTAGTCGTGCAACTCCAAAGGCTTTGGCAACCTCTTTTGCCATCTCACAACAACTCCTGTCTTTACTCTTCTGTATGTACAAGAAGTTCCTTACCGTCCGATGCGGCAATCAAAATTGCTTTCTGGGACAATGACATGGTTATATATTTTGACCTGGGCCTGCTTTGGCTTGATGATGTGGTCTAGGTCATCCAGCATAGAATTTATCATTTCTAGTTAAGACTGTTTGTCCGATCTGTGCGACTTCACTCACGTTTTAAATCCCTATTGCTTGAAGAGGTTAACAATGTTCATAGTGTCCGAAGCTTCCTGCTCAAGCTCTCGGTAGTATCTTCGTCGGACGTTTCGTCGTTTTCTCCGAACCAGATCCATGGGGTCTTTTGAGCGATTCCCAGCATCTTCTTTCCATTCCAGTTTATGCTCATTAGCAACTTCGAGATGATCGATGATGGTCCTATCTATCACGGCTTGTTACGGGTACTACGTAGTTGTCACGTGGACTTAGAAAAGTCTTTGTATTTAGCCCGAGGCCCCTTCAGAGCAGAGCCTCTTTCGCTTCTTCGTGCAACAACACAAATATATGACCTTATGATACGGCTATATCGATTGGTAATTTCAGGTCCGGCTCGCGACCGTCAAATTCATTCTCATTAAACTCATCAACAATAGACTCACTGGAGCTATCACCAGAGGAACTGCTGCCTATGCCATCATTCGAAGTATCATCATGGTCGGTGAAGCTAGCTCCTCTAGGCCCCCAGCCGCCTAAGAATGTTGCTGCACTGGCAGCTCATCTGAATCACACACATCCTGAAGTTCCTCTAGGCTGTCGACATTTTGTGGCGTCTGTACCACAATGTCAGTTAAGTCGCTATTTAGCTGAGGCCTTACGTCCGATGCAGGTTGACTGACTTAAGACTGGCAACGTGAAGGCTCTGTCGAGCAGCGAGCTGTACACGTCGTCTACTTAGAGCCATGGTAGAAGCCAAATAGAGGTTATAATGATATCTTGAGACAACAATTGGTAGCACCGTGCGATACTGTACCTAGAACAGGGGTTTCAAATCAAGTATATAATATCAACATGTATACATGAATCAGTACCTAGGTACCTATCAGGGAATATCATTGCTTAAGGCTTTAGCTGAGAAGTCGAGACAACTCACTGGTATAGTTGTTACGCTAGTGTAAAATACACTAGTTGTATTATTACCATTACAGTTATTACTGTGTATGATATGAATTACTACCTAAGTCAAAAGTGAATGTCCCCGTTTTTGAATGTTCGCCACCATAGTTGTGTCATAAACTGTTTACTGTGTGATCATACATAAATGCATAAAATCATTTCCCTAGAGTTTTAGACACATGTATCTAAATAGCAGATCTCTCACGAGTCTCTGGTCTAAGCATGCTGAGGTAACTGTTGCAAAGCCTTATTGTCGCGGTACGTAATCGAATTTAGGATATGGCGCGGTACTCTACCTAGTCTACGTATGTACGGAATCCAATATCACATTAGCGCCTCAGGCTTGATCAGGCACAACAAGTCTCATACAACTAGAATGACCCCGGTCAACTAACCATACCATGCTACATTCTTGAGGAGGGACGTCGTAGACTCGACAAGCACTTCCGTGGGGGAATTAGTAACATGCCTAATCGCGTACCGCCGTTCCTTCTCAGCTGCACAAATGTTCTTACCACGGTACATTGTACATACATATTCTACAATTTTGCAGCTGTGTTAATGCCAAGCAAGGCTGAAGGGACAAATCATCAATACAACCACATCCTGCTCGTTGCGTTACAGGTGCATACTTATAACTATCACTAGGTAGAAATATCAGCTACAAATTATAGAAACATCGTACTGTGATACTAGCTTTGTATACTCTCTAGATTGGCAAAATTTTTTGCAAACTACTAGTAGGTTGCGGATTGCTTAATACAATGATTAGAAGTTCGATTTCCATACAAGCTAGTCAGTATGCTCACCTGGCTTTCTCTGTGAAGAACCAGAAGAATGAATTGCCCCAGAGGGGTGCTAATACACGAGGATACTAAATACAGGAAGGAAGAGAAAGAAGAGACGTCTTGACTAGGATAGGAGTATATAGCACGGCCTATTTACTAACTAGAAGTAATAGCGGTGTGGGATGGCAGAAATCCGAGCAAGGCCCCCCACTAAGATATGCATAACATGCAACTTTGCATGATATTATATTTTCACAGTCGGCCAACATGCATAGTTCGAGCTCATCTAAGAAAACCATTGTTTCAGCTCATCAAGGAATAATGTAGTGTTCCGAACCCTGGATTTTGGCTTTGCTTCGCTTAACTTGATGCGGTCCTCGCAAGCCTCGTCTGATCCGGCTCGATTAATACAATAATAACTCAATATAATGAGTATAATGATACATGCATAGGAGGGCTATTGATAGATAGTGCTCACATACTATGTTGACTGTCCATAGGTATCACTAGACATATCTGCTACGAGAGCAATAGGGTCAATTCTAAATTTGACACTCCCTTATTACTTTTTGGAAACCGAACTCCGATATTTGCTCCCTTCTCAATTAGTGCCGCTAGATACTAGAGTAATATTAGGGGTATTTTGACTACTGGCATGAGTATACGCTGGGCCGCGGAGGTTCCTGCAGCCATCTAAAGAGAGATTAGGAAGTTGATACGTAGTACTATTTAATATACTCTTATCCAAAGTTCATTTCGTACACCTGAATTAGCAGTTAGTTACTACCGAAAATATCCTGTCTTCAATTATCAATAGGGGTCCGAGGTAGTATCTAAACCCTGGAGTCATGTCATCTTAAATTCCTATACACGACACAACGAAAAAAAAAGGAGCTGTAAGCAGAGATCATAGCTACATATATTAGGTCCTTAGTTTGTGGAAAAAGGCTCTTCCTAAGTTGCAGAGCCTTCACTATTTCGTGCCAGAGACCCTGAAATTCTTTCGAAAGAAATGTGATAAATGGATGGAACAAAGGTGGATATGGTATGCTGCCTCTTATGGATAAACAATCCTAGGCTGTATAATTAAGCGGTTATCTAATTCCCCCAGCCATCTAAACCTAGAAATCCATTTGGGCGACTACCAATATGGACCAAATTTTTAAATAAGCTTCTAGTAGAGTAAAGCGATGGTAAATAGCTCGGATGAGAGAGCATGTCGTAACCATATAATCCAATGGTTCGAAATATGGGCTCATTCGTCCAAGACAGTGAAAGAAAGATCCAACGGTGACAAAACCCCTGATCTTAAGATCCTGTTGACATACGGCTTATATATATTATATATTGACCTCCAGCTATACAAAAGCTGTGACCCATACAGTTAAGAAGATCTATCACATTGGTACATATGATATGCACAGAGAATAATGCTCCCATCTTGTTGAGCTCGTGAGGTTCCAATACCTTTAGCACTTTGGGAGGTATTACTCCTATATAAACGATCAATACATTATAGAAGTGGATAATTGATTAGCAGAAGTGTGAATTAATGAATAAGTCTACGTAGGCTTAGGTTATTATTCGAACTGTATCTAGAAATTCATTGTACATGACCCCTGAGAACTTCCCCAACAAAATTCGTACCCGCCTCAAGGCCCGGAACGTCCTAGTTGCTCTCGACCTTCAATGATGGCAGTGATCATAAAGAGGCATTGCTTGGGGGTTGAATGACCAACTATTTCGGTTCTATATAATAAGATAGCTATAACATTTTACCGATAACGCTTGTCAATTGTATTCGTTGCTGATATTGTATCTACAAACCGGGTCAATCGGTTTAATAACTACTACCTATAACACTCGCCGGCATAAGATGGGATGCCGTATCCTAGTTTGTGGAGTATACTAGATAGGAGTATTTGGCCATGATAGTAGTGGGCTAGTAGCATATTCTTCTTCGTTACTCGCTCTCCATGCTATATGCGGTACTTATTGCTAACATATTATATGAGTAGTACCCGTATACATAAATTTGTAACTTGTTCTAATGGACTCGGATTACGGATATCTTATGAATTTAAGAATCATTCATCCGTGGAGAATCAAGCCTTAAGGGAGCAGTATTATTTAACCACTTCAGTGTGGGCCAGGTATTTCAGGTACCTTACGATCGCTAAACATTCTAAAGGGTCTGTAAACCTATTTGTTTCAATAATACATCATCAAATTATGACAGATAATATATGCCACTTAGAGCCCAGAAGGATTCATACTCCGTCCCATAGATACATACATTACTTATTAAAGTATATACGTATAGTGTGTACAACTTGCTACTAAATTGCTTTCGATCTTCTTTCCTGAGCAAACAATGGAGAATATGCACCCGAAGCTAGGATCATGAGTTGATCAAGCGATAGATGACATTGTGGGCCGGCTCCGAGCAGAAGTCAAAACACGGAGCTAATGAGATCTCAACTTCTTACTAACTTAATACCTAATAGTAACATCCCAATACATAGTATCAACTTGGAATAGATGCCGAGATCCCTCATCTTTTCTCGCTTAGGAACGGCATGGATATAGTGGTAAGATTCTGGACTCGCTAAAGAAACCTTCGGGGATATCATAGTAGTATGAAGGTTCTAATAATTTGATATTGTTGGTACCGAACGCGGCTGGTGGGTGTCTAAGTTCCGGCAGAATTCTATTTCTAATTTTTCTGGTTGAAAGAGCGGACCTACACATAGTCTTGCACACAGGGGGGGTAGTGTTTAATTAGCGGTATCCATGTTTCTTCACTTGGGATGCACTCTATATGTATGTCTGCAGTATATCATCCTGATCCATGCAGGATGTGGTTAGTATGAACCTACTAATATACTGACTGCTAAGTAGGATTTATCTGCAGGAAAGCCACGTGCTTGATTGAAGCGGGGCGCGCCCATGGGGAAAAAGGACGAAGCACAAAGTATTTAGATCTATAACGGTACCGTGAGATCAAGTGGCGATGTTTAGAGACATACTTTGCTAAGGCAAATATATAATCAACCGAAAAACCTTCGAGAATGATTTAACCAAGTTTGATTAAAAAGGAGACGGAAACACTTTCAGGTCATGCCAGCTATAGGGAAATCTGCTGGCATCTAAAGGTTCCTGAGCAGGAAGGGCACATCATTTAGTATTATCGTACATGGTTCTAATCTTTGTGAGCTTGGGTTTGTCTCACAGCAGTATTCTTTCCCCACCATCCCAGCCGTTTACTTGACTCTTTTCTTTAAGATTAGTAGTATGATGAGTCTATATAGTTCTACTAATTATTTTGCCTAGCGTTATTACAATTATTTTTGCTCTCGGTAATGGACTGCACTAAAGACGCCTTGTCGTTGGATTCAAACCTTAAATTCTCACAAACCATCCGTAGTGATAAAGTAGCACATATAACCAGTCCTTCACGTAAACTTGTTCGTTGCCATTGATTAGTACATAGGGCAAAGTACTATCATAGTTAATGAAGAGCCACAGGCTCACGTACGTAAGCCGACAACAACAATCTAGTAAAGTAGGCGTTGAAAGATGAAATACAGCGCGCCTCCAAGTGCTCTAAATCGATTGATTGGTGAAGTTCACTACGGTCGATTGAGAATCTATACCGAAGGCATTGTAATTTTTCGTCCTTACTAAGCCTGACAATATTGATCATTGGCTACTACAATCTGCAAGGCGAATCCCCCGGAGCACCCGGTGATGCCTGAGAAGAAACAAAAACGGGTCTCTTGTATGACAAATATATGAGAGCAACGGAAACATCGGACTATCGGATGAATATGAGCAATAGCTATAGGCTAGAGTAATCACCTCTCCTTTTCGGAATAAGATCGTGCTGCTACTTACCTATACGGAAGCCAGTACAATATACTACTAGGGTTAATACCTACTAGGCTACTCCTGTACTCTATATATAAATTTTTGATTTTCTTAAATATTACCATTATAAATATCTAGCCGATGATAAGGCTATTTCTTCATTATTGAATGATGATTACGCGTATGCACAGTACCTACATAAATATTAACAATCGGCGGTCATGATTATACACGGCTCCTTTCCAATGCCCATGCTTTACTCCTTGCTGCGATATTAACAGGCTAGAATAGCTTGCACCCCATGGGGCACAGCATAGTTCTGAGGTTCTTCGTGCATACGTTATTATCTGTAGGTAGTATACAAGTTAGCTGTGAGTCTACTATAGAGCGGTCGGTATTATATATACTACTAGTCGTGAAGTTTATATAGGGCGTTAATTGAAGGGGTTTATAGCCAGAGAAAAGAAAAATATAAGAGTGAGAAAAAGAGGAAGCCGCATCCTAACTGAATTCACCCTCAGAGGGAAAAAACCCTAGTTCAAGGCTGAGAAAGTCCATCCAGGTCGCAATTATTAAAGGCATGATTTTCAATCTAGGAGCCTTGAGTTCAGACCAAACTCAGGTGCGGCTGATGAGAAACTCTAAGCAGACAAGTTATAGTTCCTGTAGACTAATGTAGCTTCACCCCTGTAAGTCGCATGCGGGTAGACATGGAGTTAAAACGGTTGGTATCTTGATAAGTCGCTCGTTCATCACTAATACTCAACTGGGGAACAAAGGGCAGATCACGGAGCACAGGATGTCCGTCTCCTGTAGCTAATCACGATCTAATCCGTTGATCTCCCTGGCGTGAGAGGCTTGTTTCCCGGTCCGGGAGCAATCTCCGTGTTTGGAGTTAGTTCGGTGTGTGCAAACTCACAATTATCTTTTGCATGTGTGGCTTAGCCGCTGAACTTTACTTACTAGCATGTTGCCTTAATTAGAAACATTATTATTGGTCACCATGCCTGCCTCGTGATGCGGCCCGCAATACCGGAACGCCACCTGAGGTTCCTGAATTCCACCGCTCATGTCAACATTTATGACCAATCATCTTTGTCTACATACATCGCGGAGAAGCGCAGATCTACTAGTATGTGAAATGAGCTCAAAGATTCCTGGCAATTGCGGAAGCGAATAATTTGAACGTTATGTTTTATGTCCGACCCTGTCATAGGTACCAGTATCCTCAAATCTACATATTAATGGTGTCAGTAATTCGTATGATACTGCAGCTAAGCTATAGCATATTCCTGGTTCGGCCCTACGAGCGATCAGTGTTACAAAGCACACTTGAAAATCTTCACCATACCGCCTTAAACACCAATGAAGCGCTAGCTTCTCTTCTCTGACCATCGATCATTCTCAGGAACTCATCACCCTATCTTCATGGATGGCGTTTCGGGTTGTTTGATCCGCTCTTCGTCTCTCGATATCGAAAACTACCGACATGTGGTTCCTGCAGGGTCGAAGCACGGCTGCCGTGAGAAACTGATTTTGTGTAACTTTACTTTCATTGTTGCTCATTCATGTTTTACTGGCCTGTGAGAAACTTTTGATGGGATATTCTAAGTCGTCCATATTAAAATTCCTCGAATTGGCTCCCCCCTCGCATAAATGCGGCGTACCCCTCTTTGTCCCATCGTAATTATAATAACTTCAGTTAGAGATTTCAGCCTCTCTATTCCCCCAATGCTATCTATCGTCTTTACTGGTGCTTTATAGGGCGGTACACCACAATGTACATGATGTTGATCCGAGAAATATTACGCTAAGCCAGCAGGTTCCAGAGGCCCAGCTCTTAAATTTTTACTCCTGATCTTACTAAATCCAGGTTATCTCTCAGGTTTCTTGTTAAGATTGGGGCGTAGGCCGATCTTTTATTCTAGACTCTGCGATCAAAGATTTGTACTGTACAAAGACGCGCCAAGCACATACATCAAACACATTCTGCATAATATGTTGAATAAAGAATCATCCTAGTAAAGAAAACACTTGGCATTACCATTGGTGTTATAATGTAATATTCCATGTTCGTAGAAACGCACGGTTGAAGACTCAATCCGGATATTCGATAGATATGTTGCCAAATTGGTTTGAATCTAGATCAATGTGGCTAAGGCAAATTTGGATTGCAAGTCGAAGGGAAGTTGGGAGCGAGTCGAAAGTCTTAAACAGGAAATGTTTGAGTTCAGAGATATCTACTATGCATTATGACAAGTGACATAGATGTGCGAAGATCCTACATAAATAACACAACTAGCAATTGGTCAATCTAGGCCTGTCTTTTTCCATAATCCTGATGGCAACTTAGTAAGAATGCATAGCGCATAAGCAAAACTGACGAAACGTTATCCCCTATTAATGTAGAATGGAGTGTAGGTAGGTTGTGCTGTGCCTTATGCTATTAATGCTCATAGCTGTATCTGATACTCCAGAGCACTACTACTAGAATATTGCATATTGCCAGCGACAGAAGCACATATTGCTTATATTGCATAGGAGTAGCTGCAGGGCTTTTCTTCGGCTGAGAATATTAGTTCAAGGCAGTCCTTCTCAGGGGAATTGTTCCATGTATCCGGCATGTGCAGACATACATGCAGTGAATATCAAAATATCAAAATACCTAACGTAAGTTGGATCGGCAGTTAAGCGGCTCGAGCCAAGCTGTCGGGAGAGTTGATTATAAAGAACCTCGATATTGTAATAAATTGCGTGTATGTACAGTACTAATTAGATGTATGAGGCATCGTTATAGTTTCACATGTAATGCCGGCTCCCTACGCCGCCTCGGTTGTTCCCCAGATCACCTTTCCGGGACAGGGTTTAATTCTAAATCACACAACTCCAGCGGGGGCCTGGAGTTACATGTATGCATATCCCCTAGCGCACTAGGCCTGACAGTTCCTGTGTACTACTATGATATCGATCGATCTTCATGCCGTCGTGGTTGTGTTGTGGCTGGTTCCTTCTGGAAACCTCTTCCTTCGCAATTTCATGGTGACCAAACATGCTACATATTCTATTACTTCAGTGCTGGCTGATTGGAAGACGGAACACATCAGTAAATATTGTGGTTAATACCAGGTAAGAGCATAGAATATGCCAAATATGTACAGTACATTACATAAGATATCCCGATAGAATGGATTGCACTAATGAGTATTCCCCTCATCAGGGCTGCAAGTTTCCTCCTCTGGGGACTGATCGTCAGGTCCTGGCATGTATCATACATCATGGATTCGCAGCCGTTCAGCATTGGTTGAATTATATATAGATAAATGTAAGGCTTACCTGCACCACGATGCAGGACCGGTACATATGATGTTACTACCCTTGATAATTTGTCATTGAACGTTGGCAGTTGTATACGCAGAGTGAGAAAAAATTTAGATCATAATTCAGCATCCTGTCTAGACTGACGGAAATAGATTCAAAGTAAAACACTGTAATATATTCGGCTGAAGCCCGGCGCCGCAGGAATCAATTAGCCTCTGTGCTACTATTGTGATGGCTGCAAGTTTCCTGTGGGAGCGACGTTGAATGGAGAAATATATCTTGTTTTCTATATTTACAGTATGTACCGTACTGTGCGTTCTATTTTTGATCTCTTCTGTTCTATGTTCTCCTCAAAACTTTGATTAAAGGCCTGGTCATGACTTGTTCCCATATCACTCTCTCCTTCAACGTCTGATAGCATTTCCCCAAGTCCTAGGTGGCCGCCAAGAGTGACCAAGGCGATCTTGGAATTAATATTCAACAATGCCTTTTACTAAGAAAACCAAAGCGTAGTGTTATGATATATCGATAATCGTGATACCGTTTCAATTTCCAACTGTCAGCTTTGACACGACAAAGCTCCTTTTTCACTTTGAGCTGCAGGTTGTAGAGACAGGTCTAGATCCAACGTACGACAATACTGCAGTATTTATAAGCCGTCATCAGGGCTTTCGGCTCATCAAACAAGTAGTACAGTGTCATATGCGTTTAATAATGATAGGTTACTGGGTTATTAGTACATGGTACTTACAAACGCGGTATGGGTAAGTACCTAGTCATATGACACTGCGGATTATGTACAAAGGGTTTCTTTTGGGTATATCCCCTCCACACCTCCCGCCAGTACAGTACGCTATAGCCTAGCTACATGCCAAGGACGATTCCATCATCTAGCCCTCCTCAGCTGTTTCTTTTTCTGTGCAGTCCCGAATGAAATTAGGCGTCCAACGACACCCCTGCCCGGGTGAACTGCTGAATAGGCTGATGACGGGGTAGTTGCGTGTGTGTCTGATGGAATAGGACTATTCTATAGAGTATGGAGCACAGACAGAGTCTATTTCCTGAAGGACTTCGCAAAGTACTATGTACTGTATATGCCTTTACTCGACTGAAGCAACTAACTCCGTTCTGCGACGGAGCATCACGGAGATACTGAACAAAATCGTAACCTGTGTTAGACGGTTTGCCCTCCTTCCTCCACCAACCTTGCTGTCAATTTGGCTCCATTTCTGTTTAACGACTTGGCTCGCTCGGGAGAGCTTCGTCGTCGTAAATAATGAGTGTTAGCTAGGATTCGAGACTGTCCATTGTGCTAGACTTTCGCAAGTCTCGCTTCCTTCATCCGGTGGAGATCCTGACTTTCGCCCGGAGATAGATTGTTAATTATCCAGGATTCCTCTTTCTGTCTGGCACGAAGGTGCGCTGTATCAATTACGGAAGTTAGCGTATGCATCGTACGTACGTACGGAGCATACACGAGCCGGTCGAAGGTAATATTTGTCGAGTCTTTTTCTGGTCCGGGACATGTACAAATGACTACGATCAATTTGTCGAACTTCTCAGTTGGGGAACTTGGACGAAAAGGGTATAGCCATTGCCAAAGTCGGTAATCGGTGATATATTTATCTATCTTGGCTAACTGATCTTACCCTGATCTGATTGATTAACTCTGGAATCAGGGTGGGTACTCCTGACAAACAAGTTGCAGTAGCTGACAAGGTCGTGTCTGTCGTCTCTCGCTTGCCTTACATGTTAGGCCACCCAAGTTCAGATTTGTAGTGGGACAGAGGCTGAGGAAGATGCGATGGCCAGGCTATTTTCGGATCGTCTCATGCTCTGGCCTTGTGAGACTTTCCGTTCTTGGATAGCCAAGACGAAGAAAAAGAAAAAACTACCATCCTGGAAGGGATAAGGGGGAGAGGAGAAATCGACGATCCGATGAACTTCCCATGCACCTGCGAGTCTTGTTGGATCCAGTGCTGCAATCCAACATGTTTCGATGCTTCCTTCCATTCCTTCATTCAGCCACAACCACTAACTACGACAAACCTGTAATTCACAACGGGGAATGTGATCACCATGGACGCAGTTATCTCAACTGGTTAGAGGTATTACATTAAATCACTGGGACATAGTAATATTTCGCAGTAGTAGGGTAGTAAGTATGCACGGATGTTCACTAATAATGAGTACTTGACTATAGGGATTTGAGGACAAATAGTACCATGTACGATGAGGTATGTATAATAATATCCTTACGAAGTGGACAGTACAGTTGACCTTCAACTTTCGGACGCATTATTCACACTCAAATTTGAACACATTCACACTTAATTAACTCGGACGCAAATTTCCTCCATTGGCCACTAAACTGGCGATCCCGTCCTGGCCTTCCCGCGGTGGCTGTCGAAGGAGTTCAGACATGCACCAACTGGCATGGTTAATTCTGGTATGAGACTACATGGTTGGCTTGTTTCTTTGTGGTTTGTCAAGGCATTTTGGCTGCTGACGATGCATTACCCGGTATTGCCCTTAAAACGGCCTTGAACTAGACTATCACGCTGAAGCACAGACGACCTGAGCCACATCGTTTTAGCTAGGACGGAGAGCGGTGAGCTGGAAGAGAAAGCAAGGTAGAGGGAAAAAAAAAAGAAAAGAAAAGAAAAGATATTATTATTATTAGATATAACTAGATGTTTTGAGAGAGATCAAAAAAAAAAAGGAATTCGAAGAGATGCAGAGTTTGCCTGAATCATTCATTACTCTCGTCCTTAGAGACAGGATTGTATAGTATAGTAAGTAAGTATTGAGGCACTTTGAAATAGGTACCGAATACAGAATCAGTAATCCGATCTATTAAAATCTTCATTTCTGCTTGGTCACCAACGGTTCATGATCGGGTAACTGAATAAACCACCAATTGGATCACATCCCTCATCTCTTCCGCGTCAAGAAACGATCATAACATCCATATTCCAACTCGAGCATCGAAGCTGCACGGAATCCTGGCTTCCTCAGCTTCCCCTGTTCCTCCACGCCTTCGTTTCCTGTTCTGTACTGGTGCTCCTGCATATCGCCCTCCTTTCTCTAATAACTTAGAATTATTATTCTCATCCACCATCCATTCTTTTGCAGTCGGTCAGCCCTTCTTTGCCTCTGCTGGTGTGTATAAAAAGAAAAAAAAAAAAATCAACTCCTCCACATGCGTGCATCTACCCATGCATTTCCAGTATGTATGCACCATGCACCCTACACCATGTGCCCGGAGTGCCTGGTTGCTCTAAAAGTTATTGTTGTCAGCCCTCTTTCTCAGCATGCAGAGAAGAGAGCCAGGCAAAAAATAATAATATCAAAACAGGAACCTTGTCCTAACCGTCTTTTCTGCTCTTCTGCCGTAATCCCGGTCGTTTACCTGATCGGTCCTTTCAGCCGCATGGAAAGAATAGTAATAACAGTCCCTTTGATAGTCTTTTATTAATCTCTTTTTAGAAATGCTAATCGAATGAACCAGTCGCGGCTCTTCCTTTCTTTGCACCTTTCTCTCTCCTTCCCCACCAGCCTTTCTTTCCGATCCAACATCGGATTCCCATCTTCTTGGTCTTCCATCCTCGAGACATCCTGGTCTCCACTTCGATTCTAAGGAAACTCCCCCCGTTAGCTCCCTCTCCCGTTACCGCGTTACCGCGTTACCAAATCTTTCACATCGCTAGCGTCTAGCTACTTTTGACAACCTCTAGCAAGGCTTGTATAAGTGACCTGCATACAGGATCATCATCTTCATCGTCTTCCCCTTTCCGTCCCTTCCCAACCTGTCATGGCTTTCCACCCTTGTCTTGTTCATCTGCAGCCACCGTCGCAATCTCCTCGTCTGCGGCGTTTCAAGTCCCTTCGATCCTCAGATCTCCGAACATGGTTTCGGTCGTCTTCCCACTTGTAAACCCAGTACGAATATAATAAGTACCATTCATCGCTGACCAGAGAGTAAGACACCCTTCACCCGGTCCATGATCAACATCCAGGACTGCTTCCCCATACCACGGTCCCTAGATCACGGATTACATTCATATCCTGCATCAAATTAAGCCACGCTACTCACCTGTTCCGTTGTTTCGCATCAGGTTGCCGAACATAAAAAGGGCCCCCAACCCGGTCCGAGCTTGCTTCCCCTTCTCAAGATGGCCAGAGAAGCTCCGGATCTAAACTCGTCGAGAAAAGTTATATCAACCACCCTTTCGTCTCAGTCATCGCCATACATGTCGGCCTTCCTCCCATTGTCTTCCACATCACCAGCCGTGGCATCTCAAAGATTACAACCGGCCTCCGATCTCACCTCTCAAGCAACCACCCCATCAACAAATCTAGAGACGAGAACATCAACATCATCACCAACACCAGCACTTACAAGAACGACGGCGACGATCCCGTCCCATTCCCACGCCTTTCCAACAAGTAACGAGACTATGGGCCGAACAATGCCGGATATCCCCTTGCCTATTTCTTACACTCCCACAACCCACCGGATCAGCAAAGCTAAAAAGGGGAAACGTGTTCATCAGTGCGAGTATCAAGGTTGCAACAAGGTTGGTTTGCGTCGCAAAGGAGTATCGTTCGATGTAAAAGAGGCGCTAATGATGATGCAGGTATTCACCAGGGCAGAACACCGACGGTAAGCCACATGACGCAGCCATTGGAGGAGATCTCGGTGGAAAATCATCCCGGCTAATCCTTGATCTTGGTTCCTAGGCGTCATGAGTTGAACCACACCCCCGAAGCTTCGTTTTCATGTACGTATGAAGGATGTCGGAAGGGGTTCCGTCGCCATGACCTCCTAGCTCGTCACATGGAAAGACAGTAAGTCGGCATCAGAATATACCCGGTTCCAGGACTTAGGCCATTGACGCTTCCTCCTCCAGTGATATGGAGACACAGTCAGACGCGTCCGCCACCCGTCAATGGAGACATAGTAAATCTTCTATCCCTTCAGCTCCTCCTGGCTTGGTGAGCCCGATACCTGTCGACGCCAATCGGGGATCGTTTCCCGTCTCGAGCCAGCCAACGACATCGATCTCAACGGGCACGATGATAGGTACGGGTATACAGCCTGATCTGGCAGGTGACCTCTCTCTCTCCTGGGGGGGAATGGAAATCCCAATGCAGCCTCAAGCTCAAATGTTTGGAAGTCACATTCGCGACTCCACAGATGACCTACCGTTCTACTCCTCTCCAGAGACCTGCGCATCACCATCCTCCGATGGAACGTCGTCGTTTCCTATGTCTGGACCTCGTCATTCCTCCACTCCAACGGCGGCTGTGTTGGAGCGATATACCAGCAACGTGTTCACTCCCGATCTGTCAGCCTCGCCTCTTCAGATGCCAGCTACTCCCCTCCAGGTACCCGTGACGACTCGGGATTGGGACCCGCTAGACTCCATCTCTGGTCCAAATCTGGGATCCTTCTCCATGGATCACCGCAATCTCCTTCAGCCAGTAGGTGAACCTTCCCATGCAAAAGCAATGGCGCGGGGAATCCCATTGATTAACATCTTCCAGAATCTGCAGTGCCAATACCCCTCTCCAACCTGGATGGGGATGAGTGGTTTACACTACGACGAGAACTTACTGCCGCCCCCGGAGTCATGTCTGGAAACGACGGGATGGAAATCGTGGACACTATAAAATGGCAAGATTGCTTTGAGTACTACTGGCTACATTTCCACCCCTTATTCCCCATTGTACACCGTCCCACCTTCTTTGCGACCAAGCCCAGTCCCCTCATGGCCGGCGCAATGCTGGCCATTGGCTCTCAGTTCGATACCCGCCCGAATGCCAAGGAGTACTCGCTAGCTCTGTTAGAAGCATGTCTGAAGCTGCTCTCGAAGGTACCTCTTAATTTATTCATTCATTTTCTTTCCCCAATCTTCCATTCGATGTGTACAGGCCTGATGAGTTCAGAGGCCACAGATTACAAGTCGCTCGCGGATAACAGACATCCAGACTATTTTTCTGTTAGAGTTCTTGTCGAAATTTCGTTCTCGTCGAGCAGATGTTCATGTGTCTCACCGATTTCGAAGCTTATACGGTAGTGTACGTTTCGCATGATCTATCCCGATGAGAATCCCACTAACGCCCTCGCAGTTTATGCAAGACCGTCACTGGATCTCGCAAAATCCCCTTGCCGTTTCGAACACATTACCATCCAATCCGAATCAAAAAGCATTGGCCAATGCGCAGAAATTCTGGGTTGAACATGAGACAAGGCGACGGGTCCTGCAGGCGTCCTTTATCCTAGACGCTCAAATGTCCGCCTTTTTTGACCATCCCCCTGTGTTTTTGCAGCCGAATTCCGGAGCAGTCGATATCCCATTCCCATGTAGCTCGAACTTGTGGGAGGGTAGACAGCTTCACGACTGGTTCAACCTCGCGAAAGCATCCGTATCAACTTCCCTGGAGTCTATTGCCATGAACCTAGGAGGATCGGCGGCCATTAAGGCGGACGACCTCGACACTTTCCAGTCGACCCTCCTTTTGGCTTACAAACTCTCGAGTCGAACTCCGAATAGGGACTTGGAGAGTGCGCTAGGTTCGTTCGCTAATATGCTTACGCACAATGGGCCTGTTACACCCCAGGCTCCTCTGTTCTCACGGCACTCGCGCACAGTGCTTACATACCATGCACTGCTCGCTGCTCACTATACCCCCCTCCGTGACTTACTCACTGTCAGCGGTGAGTCTTGGGTTTTCAACCAGAAATTACCCGAGGAAGCGAACTTCAGGGAGGCAAAACGAAGATTACGGAGCTGGGTGTCAGACACGGATAACGTACGAAAGGCAGTATGGCACTCTATACGAGTCTTACAGTACGCAGTTTCAGAGATCCCCACAACAGCGAGCCGTCAATTGGCATTGCCGGAATACATTTCGCGTGCGGTAGGAACCGACCATATGGTCGATGTCGAAAAACCCACATATGAGCAGCCACCACAAGAGCCAGAACCAACAAGTATTTTAAATTCCTGGAGTACGAGTCTTTTCCCGGGCGCACGAATATCGGACCCAGGTTTTTCCTTCCCTTTAGAGTTAGAAAGCAATCCTTTGATGATGCTCCACACCAACTGGAGTTTGTATATTAGTGCATTGATCTGCTGGGCTTATGGATTCGAGCCATCACATGTCCTTCCACTGCCGTCTCTCTTATCTCCACATCCTCATCACCCATACCACCAAGCGTCGAGCAGCAGCAACAGCAGCGACGACGGCAGCGTCATCGAATCGGCTCATTCCTACCTCTCCGCGATGCTATCCCTGGCTCCAACCTGGGAGCACATCTCACAAACGAACATTCCCACGTCGGTTCGGTGCAACGCTTTGCCATTGCTCGAGTTCATTCGCACCACCAGGCTCAAAGATGGCCGAATGGGAGGCCTCCTCAATGAAGGAGAGCGTGTTCTCACGCGTCTTTGCGAAACCAGGGGAATGTGGAGTTTCTAGCTAGGAGCATATAAAAGCTTTACTATCCATCCTCTATCTTTCTTAATCTACACCCCCTTTCATGTACATCAAATCTTTTCGGTCTTATTCTTCTCATTGGTTGTCTCTGTATCGTCTCATATATCATCATTCGGGAAAAATATAGGTCAACAGCATGGTTCTCGGCGTTTGGGGAGTCTTTTTTCCTTAAACGTGCTACATTATTGCGATGATTTTGATGGAATGTACGCCACACTATATGTACTCTTAGTCTTTTTGCATAGACTTCACCATATAACATGAACTAGTACAATCATATGCATCATCTCTTACCATTATTGTATATGGCTAGTATTGTAAATCAATATCAAACAGTATGCATAACCTATACCTATACTAGTATACAGTGTCTAGTTCATGGCAATAAGATATTGATTGCTATTATATCATTAGGTAATAATCCATAGCTGCAATTTATACTATCAGGCATAAATATCACGTTGCAAGTATACCAATATACTATTTATAGTGACCAATACGGGCCCGTCGATACGTTATCGACTAACTTGTTATTAAATTTACTGTACTGGCTTGGAGCCGCTTCCCGAGTCAATAGTATCAGATCTGTACACAGGCATACATAGGCATACCATATTACATGTACTACTACTCTATGCATTGTATAAGAAATCCAACCTTGCAGATTAGCCGAGCTGAAAAAAAAAAAAAAAAAAAAAAAGGCACTGTTTCTGCAATGGCCCTTCCGCAACATTCCTTGAGCACCTATTATTAGTAGGTATGCGCTTCGCCGACGCACTAGGGGACATCACATACATGTGGATATCACCGCAGTTCTTTTCTAATGAATACGCCGCAAGTGCTATTTCTTACCTATGGCTCATAAATTGTATTATATAAGTGATATCTGCAGGACGCCTCAATCTCTTACATATTAGGAAAAGACTCCATGACCGGTGCAACCTTGCAGTTACTAGGTACTACCGCTTTCATCATTCCCACATTATGCATATACACATCGTTGCAGAATAGGGTGTTCTCTTGGGGGCAAGGGCAAGGCGCGCAAGGGGCTTTCCTATGATAGTTCACTGCAGGGAAGCGTGCTAGCCTCGGGTTTGGGGATTGGAAAACCTGCGACGAAAGGCCCGATGTCATAGGCGAGAGAACTTTTCTGCTTCGGCGCCGGTTCAGCCTGCCAATTTCGATATTGAACACCTTCACATTTCGGAATGATTTCTAGTAATGGCTTGGTTAGTCTTGCATAATCACCTCTCAATGATGACTTGACGGATGCCCATGACCGAGCAGCTTAAGGGAGATTTTGAATTATGCGTTATAGAGCCCCATTCTGAGGATATCACCGACTCTGCGATGAAACCCTGAAGGTGGGAATCAAAGGAACCCCGTTGTCTAAAAAGCTTCAAGGATTGTCATTTGCACGACCTATTTCTAGTACTATCCACAATCTCAATCGTTGAGGCCATAATATTCTAAATCATCGGCTTTCTTTGGTACTCCGACCTGTAGGTGCATTTACATCTTCCTGGCTATCCGTTTGAATACATGCAATCCAGGACTTCCGGGATGAATTCTGCCGAATCTTAGGCGTTAGACTAAAACTCTCGACATCACCCACAAACGGACGGGCAGACCAAAATATGGAGCAAGTACATGACACAAAAGCTATGTCCGTTCGTTAACCACATGTACTATCAAGACAATTGGTCGGAGCCGGTGCTTATGGTGGATTTCTCCGGTGCTTTCCTACTTTAGGGCTCAACGGGTCTCTCTCCATTCCTTGATCGTTATCATAACATAATTCCCAACGCCAAAATCCTCCTTGCGCCGATGCTTGCTTAACGTCTCTGCCGTACCTGCGCTTGCGCCGTTCCATGATCCCGCACACCCTAAGTCCTCATCGGTGGGCGCCGTGCTTGTTTGCGTTTGATCTTCAGACCTCAAGGTGACGATGCCAGTTGAACGAGGTGCACGGTTCTTAACCGCTGCCAATAAGAACTAGCATCCTAGACATCATACTGCGATAGGATGTTAGCAGAACAGTCCGCTGAAACGTTTCGGATCGTTGAACGAGGCTCTCAAGGTTGATCTCCAGAGCTGCACATCTACTTGCATTCCTAATCGTTTTCCCTCATGTTCCTCCCAGAAGATCTACAAGTCCTTTGAGTCCCTCGTCACCTATGCCTCTGTGTGCTTTTATTGATGATTGTGAGCTTCGATCGAGCACCAGATGGAGTTTCGGAGTGTCTGACAGACATATCGCTTGGAGGATTCATTCCTAGGCTCCGGCTGTCCCTGACCCAATTCCCTAGAAGCTCTGGCATACCACTGCTGCTCTTGATCACTCCCGGGTCGGTGATCTGCACTCAACAGTGGGGGATCTAGCAATGTTACTTCCATGTGTCCAACGCTGTTCCGGCGTCAATTCCGAGTTGGGTCCACCGATCAATGTCCGCATTAATTTGAAGAAAACTATTCACCAATCCAAATCGAGCAAAAATGGCGACACCAAGTGGACTCAACTCGGAACTGACGCCGGAACAGCGTTGGACACATGGAATTTAACATTGAGAGCGCTAATACGGCTGACCTCACATAATACACGGATTAGCGTCTACCAAGGGATGACCTGGGAAAGGGGAGAAGACCTTGTAGATTACTACGCATATGAATTCGGGAATTTTACCCATGACATGTTTAACAGTTGCTCGATTGGCACACAGAGGCGACTCCGAGACTGCTTGCGGAAAAAGCGGCATTTATATTCGGAAAGATCGTGGAATACAGATCGCTAGTGAGCTGTATAAGGCCGTTCAGGAAGAAAAGACAAGAATGAAGAATCATTTGAACCCCCCCAATACCGGTTTGTACCGACATTTCCCTTTCCTTTTAGTTAACGAATCCTCTTTATATATAAGACTCTACATAGCTAATTAGTTAATTGAGATAAATTCTTTGTATCCCTTCACAGATTGCGACTGCAGTGATTGCGGTGTACCAACCCTGATGACAAGTGTGCTATTCAGTTTCATCCCATGCCGAAGATCTCATCGGGCCTCCGAAAGAACCGAACATTTCTTTTTGAGCTAAATAAGTAGCTAACGCCACAGAACAGAGACAGCATATGGAAGCTTATAAAATAAGAGAGAACAATGTGTAGTGCACCAGCACTTCATATCTTAGTCTTTTTTGCCAGTAGTTCAGCGGCCGGCGTGCATGCCGATTATCACAGTACAAGCTACTCAGTACTACACTGGTGAGCAGCCTACGAATGCTTCTTTTTGTCAGCGTTCCATGGGAATTGCATCAGTGCTCTGGGACCGAAGGGACACACGGTTAAGGGACACACGGACCTCTGGTTATCAAGAATGGTAACTGAACTAAACAGGGAAATATTGAGCTAAGGAAGTGTACTGACAGGGCTTCTCTATCACAATATATGAGTCCTGTATGCTCAGCTTCCACGCATTTTAAGATTAGGCATGTTGTATATAGCAACTCAGTGGTAGGACAGCCGTGTAGCTAAAGTCCAATCCGATACCTTACTGAGAGAGTCTTATCTTCATTTTATGATTCGGGGACCTATCCGCTGACAGGTTATGAGCCCGGAGACTCTTCTAAGCTTCGGTGCTGTTTTTGATCTATCTTTGAGAAGATCATACCGTGAGGTCCTTGTGAGACCTGCCGTGAGGCCTTTTAGAGGCTCATACTTCCGAATCAAGATTTTTTCTCTTGTGCTTCTTTGTCCCTTACACCCAACGTCTCTCATCTTAAATTCTGCGACAATGTCGACAACACGCGACCTCAATAAGCTACCTGTGCTTATAGGAGCAGAAAATTATCGGGAGTGGTCATTCGCGGTTACCACTTACTTACTTCGGGAGAATGGATGGGGAGTGATTGATGGGACGAATGTAAGACCGGTTGAACCCACAAGTTTCAGGACAACACGGTCACAAGGAGGCAGCGAGGAAATCGCCGCTGCAGACGAGAAAGCCCGTAAAGAATATCTTTCAGAGTTGAAAGGATTCAGGACGATAAATCACAAGGCCCTAGGAGCCATTCGATCAGGATTGTCGCAAGGTATTCTCGAAGACATTGCTGATATGCTAGACGCCCAAGAAGTCAGGGAATTCTTGAAAAAGAAATATCATGTTTTGGCGAGTGTCCAGACTTTTGAGGGAGCCAAGACGGCAATGTCAACACATTACGATGAGTGTAGCAATGTCCAGGATTACATTCACAAAATGACCGCTGGAATTGCCAAAATCAAGCGCGCCCTTAGGATCGATGAAAACTGGCCAGAATCAGCAACAATCCAATTTGTTCTGGCCAATCTGGGCGATAGTTGGGACGTGTTCCTAACTACTTATTTGAACTCACGGTATGATGTCAACAAGACGACATTGGAGGAAGTGAGTCAAGTTCTCATTCAGGAGGAGATGAGAATGAAGTTCAAGGATTCTGGATCGACCAGTCTAGTGAGGGCCCATAAAGGTAAGAAGCAATTGGACGACAAGAAAAACGACAAGAAAGCTTCGAGTGATCCGCAGAAGTCCAGCGACAAGCCCAAGGACATCAAGTGTTATCACTGCGGCAAGAAGGGCCACAAAATATCCAAACTTGGCACCGCCGACTTGTACACTTATCAATTCGCAATGTTCTCCGACTATCCACCATGGTCAAAGGAATGGACATCAAGGGGTTGGCTAAACCCAAGCACGCTTGTGAATCTTGCAGAGTTGCAAAGTCGGAGATTCATCAACATCGTCGTCAGAAGATCACCGAAGTGAAACGTCCCTGCCAGAGGATATTCTTGGATTTAGGGGGAGGGCATGACAGTATGCCTG
>JAHQZX020005261.1:0-27874 GCA_019804575.2 Pseudotulostoma volvatum
CCCCCCTGAACGTTTTCTTTAGTAAAAGTCCGGTAGAAGGCGGCTTTAAAGGCGAGGAAGAATTCGGACTTGGTAATATGCGTGATCTGGGCCTTGATAAAATGCTCGATTTCGGCGCCGTACATCTTCTTTAAGACACTATAGCACCCGACATCAAGAGGCTGGGTCAGACTTGTAGTCCAAGCTAAATTGCAGAGGTTGGAGCCACCATGCCTTGTAATTTCTTTTCCGCTGTCTCTGATCAACCGGTGATCGACATTTTGGATTGACGGGGGCACCTAGGCCTAATTCTTCTATATAACAGCTCTGAGCACAACTTAACTTTGTAAAGTTCGTTTCCTCTTGTGGCAGTGTCTTGCCATACGTATCTAGTGCCTATATATAGAGATATGGAGGATTGGATTCTGTTTGCTACCTTTGTGGGATCTGTTAGGAGAGTTATTTATTCACATGTGTATGAATTCGATTGTATTGGGCAAGTTGCTTAGAGGAAATAGAGCCTCTATGTGACATATATGCAGTGTTGTCGACAGCATGTTGTATGAGTTCGGAAAAAACAAGATGGGTGGAGAAGAACAGAAAACAGAACGGACAGGGAGAAAAATCAAGTGTAAAAGAAAGGACAAAATAGAGATTCGTCGAGAATCCATAATAGAAAGCAAAAAGAAAAAAAAAGAAAAAAAATCACATAACCAACCCAGCGCTAATGTTTTAGGGATAGAAAAATCGTTTGTGACAGGATCCATCCTGACGCCTGGAAATTCCAAGATCATGACGACATGAGATAGGTTCATATAATAACAGACATAGGCAGCACCGATCCCTTTCGGTCATGTTACCTCACCAGTCGTATAGCATCATTACTTCATTGTTTGCCCTGATTGAGTGAGGGTTTGCAGAGCCGCCCAGAGTAACCACGAGGCAAACTCTAGTTGGTGATGCCATTCATTAGCCAGCATGAAACCGTTCGTTCTATGCCAGGGAAATCACCAGGTTTAAGGGATAGTTATTGATATAGCGAACTCTCTAGATTATGGGATAACTTGTATAAGCCCCCAAATTTGACCGGGATCGCGACATAAAGAGATGTAGTAGAAACTAGAAACGGTGAGCCCTTGTCGAGCATTAGCAGGTGTGAGAAAGGGTTCTGGGACCGTCAGAGAACTGATGCGATGAACCTTTCCACCGCATTACAATCCAACCTTTCATCAGCTTTTCGGTGATTATCTCGTCGTTGCCAGATCCTTGAATGGCTGTAATTGGCGCCAGTATATGCTATCGGTGTCCACATCAGCTGTGAGACTGGTCGTCTTCAATGTATGTATGTTAAAATAGATGATTTCGCCTTCTAGGAAAGTAATGGCATGCACATCCTGAGTTGAAGACGCTTTATCCGGAATATTGTAAGCTTCCATACTCGCGGATAGAGTCATTGTACTATAATCAATGGCGTGTATGGTCACTTCTACTGGTCAGTGATCTTCAGTACCAATATTGTTCGTGGGATATGCGGTGTTCGCCCAATATCGACGGCCACTGCTTGACTATACATTGATGCAACTAATTGGGCTCCCTATCACTGTTTGCCATCACCAGACAAATCGAGTGGTTCTGGTTAGGTAAGTGATGGGAGAGCTCTGGAGCATACGAACCCACGAAAACCTCGATTAGCGTCTTAGACTGGAGGTATTGTAAAACACTTGCATCTGTTTCCAGCGACTTCCCCGGCTATGCTTCCGGCCCGGACCCATTCCTAACTGGGTCTCGATCGGAGGCCGGTCAGAACTAGAGACCGCCACTTCCTAGTAGAGGATCATTTCTTATCGTCATCATCCGAGCTAGGGGCTTAGCCATACAGTGACAGCAACGTTCGATACATGTGCTCCATAGCTAGAGTGTTTGACTCTAGTAGTAGGCTTCTCGTTGCCGCCGCACGAGTACTCTACGAACTCGATGAATTCATTCCGTAAACATCCGAACGCTCCTCAGGTATCCGCATCTATGTTCTCTAGCTCTCCCCCCGGCGAATGCGGTTGCCGTCTGCGATGTTGATGGCTCGATGGTGAATCGGGAGATTTGATGCTTTTCTTTGAAGTTCCAACTTTCCGGTCCAGAGCTGGAGCAGGCTGAAGACTGACATAGTGGTAGTGACCACTGACCTGAGTAGACCTTCTCTCGGCTCGAAACGATTAAATCTAATAATGGGGAGTCCGATATATGCATATCGTAAAGGCATAGAGTCCATTGCTCCAAATCTACTACTGCTATGAGAGTCCATCCTCGGAATCATTCTGGTCCTTAGGGTTTCTTACCGATCTATCACATGATACCAATTCATCCACCGGGTGTATTATAACTGACTCCTATTATCGTCGCCTTGGCTTTGAGTCGGACCGCAGTAGCCGGCCTTGCTTAGTTAATAATAAAGCGAAGGGAATTCTTGAGCCACGCACAGACTCTAGCGTCGTTATGTAGGCCGTGCAGTACTAAAACTAAAAGGGCGCC
The DNA here is from genome assembly GCA_019804575.2 of Pseudotulostoma volvatum. Lineage (NCBI taxonomy): Eukaryota > Fungi > Ascomycota > Eurotiomycetes > Eurotiales > Elaphomycetaceae > Pseudotulostoma > Pseudotulostoma volvatum. Next base: position 2,506 of record JAHQZX020005261.1, read on the forward strand.
ACGCTCCGGGGCACTATATTTCCGACCAACGGAAACCTTTTGCAAAGAACTATAGCTACCTGACTTGGTGCAAGACTCGATTGCTGGGAAACCACTCCTTCAGAGGCACCAGTCTCAGTTTTAGTGGGAAGCTCTGGTTGGTAATGGTAAAGCACTAATCGCCTGTAGAAGTTATAGAATCCTAAGAAGGATTGCACTCCCTTAACCATGTTAAGTGTTTCCTAATTTCATTGACCACCGCCTTGTCCGGGACAGCTTCAATTCCTTCAGTTGTAACGGAAAAAAAAAAAAACCCTAGCTAGTACTTCGTTCGCTTTACAAGAAATTCACATTTGTCGATGACCTAACCTGTAGTCCTGCTTCCATCAGATGAGTGAGTGCTTTTTCCACATGCTCGATCCTCATGCTCTAACTCGTTACTATTATAGACCAGCAGATCATTAATGAAGGTAGTGAGGAAGTCATCCAGATGATCCATAAAAGTCTCATTCCCGAATCCCTGGAAGGCGGTGGGGCCATGTGTCATACCAGTTTAGGGTATAACCCAATATTTAAAGGTCCATATCGGGATCGGAAAGTTGTGATGTCCTCTAAATCTTCGTTCATTCTGATGCGGTGGAAGCCTTGACAGACATCTAGTTTTGTAAAGATCTTTCCCTGGCTTAGTCACTCCCCTTAACTTGTTGGTAAATGGTAGTGGGTAACGATAACCGCATTCAATTCTCGATAACCCACACAGAACCTCGATTCTCATTGGGCATTCTACCCATCAGTATCGGGGATGCGAAAGGGGGCACTGTTTGAAACGATAAAGCCTTTTTTCGAGTTTTTCTGTAAGATATTTCTTAACCATCTCCATCATAGCTCCTCCACCGATTGCTTATGTAGCGGGCTATGACCAATCGTTTCTGCCAGTGAGACGTCGTTTTCCAGCTCTATCCTGTGATCATAGTGCCGTCGTGGTGGTAGGGTGTTTGGGTCCTTCGAAAGACATCTTTCCAGCTGCAGTATTGAAGAGTGAGCTTTTTTAGTATTGTAGTCTCGTTATCGTCCTGTAGTGCGTCTCACTTATCGCCGATAATTCGGTCTACATATGGAGAACGGTGGTGAACGATTCGGTACCCTTTTTTCTCATATAGCGATGGAAGGCTGTTGCACCGATTGATTACCTATCCTATTAAAGTGATATCTATTTTCGGGAGGTTCTCTGTGCCGGATCCTGAGGTTAGGGTTGTTTCGCTTTCCTTGGAGCCCTTTCTCCACTCAAAGTTCGTAACATTTTATTCATCTCAGTCTCGGTGGTCCATAGCATACGTCCGAGATGCCGGGATCACTTCTCTTTTCTAATCCACCTATCAATTGACCGGCACCTCCTTTTTGCATCTTAGTGTCTTGAGCCGATCTCCTCTTCGTGGCAGAGAGTCATCTTTGGTAGGGGTTTAGGAGGAATCTGCTCGGTGATCTCGTCTATAAGGGGGCGCTCTCCTGGCCGCAGCGATTGGTTTCCTTGTAGTCAGGCAGGGCATTAAACTTGCTTAGCTGTTTCCTGTCCAAGATGATGTCATGTTGTCCCAGATTGACGAACAAAAAGGGAGTCCTGGCTGCCGACGACTAGTACCTATATAGAGAGCAGTGATAACCTTTAAATTTTAGTGAAAGAGAATGTTAAGCGGATGGAATATGTATGGGATAAGAGGTCTCAAGCGTCATTTTGTGAGTGTTCCAGTTCTGGACGGACCCACTTAGCTCATTATGTTTGAGGACCTCTATTATTGAAATAAAACAAGACAATTGGGCAGTGATCTGCCTGGTGTGCCTAATTCTATGTATCCTGCTTCATGAATTCTTGGCTTTTGCCTTTCGCCTGCGATGTACTATCCTTCTTTTGTATATTATATACAGGGCATTGCTTGAGACAACCAGGTTTGATAGGCGGAGAAGGATAGAGGCCAAAGCCATGCACAGTAAGATTAACTGGGGCGTGAAAGACACACATAAGGGGAGTGACACATTGTTATGTCATAGCTGAATTGCTGGAGGTGTGGACGATGGATATGAATAGAAATAGTAATATAATAATGAGAATTGAACGCATTGAGTATCTATGTGCCTCTGTACAAACTACAAAGCGTTCAGAGATTAAATAGTAGTGGAGGATAAGTTTAATAGGTCAACAATGGCTATGTGGAGCATTTAAAGCCCGTGACAGGGATGTCTGGCCTTCCGCATCTCGAAAATCTGCCCGAGCGCCATTTTGAAGGGACAGTCTCACAAGCGCTTCATCACCTTTTTCTGCAGGTCGCGACAATAGAGTCTAATTTGGACATTAATTAAGGACCCTACCTTAGGCTCAGGAGGACTTACTCTCTGTGATTATCAAGAGCAATAGTATAAGCTATTAGTCCAGGGGAGACGCACCCAGACACCATAGGATTCACTTACTGCCTGTAAGAATCAGCAATGACAATATCGGCTAGAAATTAATCCAAATATGGAGCGATTCACTTACACCCTGCAATAGTGGAGGATAGAAATACTAGTATCAGCTATGAATGTAGGGGAAATCCATTTGGATATCATTGGATCCATTTACCAACTGCAATGCTCAAGGATGACAGTATCAGCCACCACTCTCAGAGAGACCGGTACGGTTCAAGTTGGACCCACTTACTCACTGGATTGGCCGAGGATGATAACACCAGCTATCATTCCGGAGAGACTGGTGCCGTTAGATCCACTTATCCGCTGCAGTGGCCGAGGTGACAGTATCAGCCATTATTCTCGGAGACCGGTGCCGTTGGATCCACTTACCTCCTGCAATGGCCAAGGATGGCAGCACCAGCCATCATTCTTGGAGAGACTGGTACCATTGGATCCACTTACCTTCTGAAACGGCCAGGATGATAGTATTAGCCATCATTCACGGAGAGATTAGTATTGTTGGATTCACTTACCGACCGAGGATTCCAGTATTAGCAATCAACCTAGTGATAGACACGGTTGGGACTCACTACTTACCGTAACATCGTTATCTTGTCCATTACAAATAGCACAAGAGAGAGGCGTCCCTCCAATGTCGTCCCTCAAATGGATACTGGCTCCTACTCTAAGCAGTCGCTTGATGATGGTCACGGGGCTATTCCAAACCTTGTACACCAAAGGCGTGCGACCATATCTATCTTTGCCAAGGAGATGGGCCTCAAATTCTGTAAAGGACAGATGCTGCATGCAGATTTCTGTTAGGGCTCTGTGAGAATCTTGTAGCCGGAGAGAGTACTTTCATGTGAGATCTCTGCGGATATTTCTGGGATGCATTTCGCGGCTATTCTGAACTAAGAATTCTCTCGCAGTTCGGTAAAGCGAGTGTAACTTCAAATCAATAATCATTACAAGAAGCCCGCAGATATCCCGTATTCTCTCACGAATAAAGTCCTTGGGTTTGAGATCGAAGTCCTTATAGGACCGATATTGATCTTTTTAAATAGCTAATGCCAACGCCATCTCTTCGAGATCCAAAGGTCATGCTGCTGCTACGATAATTTGCAGTATTTTCTTAGCCTTTTCGGAACCGTGGCTTTTAGACAGGATCCCGTTATATGCCTCATCAACGGCTTTTTGTAAATGGGAGGTGGTATTGACAATCTATCAAGAGAAACTGTTGAGTCATACAATTACATAAGCTTGTGGTGCATCCTGTAGATCTGTAGATGGACTGGGTGAAGATTAGATGGGTCTATGCAATTTTGGAACGAAGCATATATATATGCATGAATCAATGATATAAAAAAAAAAAAGAAAAAACATACATACAACAGCCAGGATTCGCTGGTGGTCACCCACCCAACTACTAACTGGCCGGCGTGTGGCTTAAGTATGGCTGAGCGGACGGGAAGCCCTGTTCTCCACACCCTGTGGTCGTATGTGAAAGACAGCTATAGGTTTACAAATGATAAGTTCAAGGTGCAAATTAGCAACAACAAGCGAAACTGCGGTGGCTACCGTCTGGCGGCCATCTGTTTACACGGATCTTTAAAGAGGATCCAAGAGACTCTGAGGTGTTGGCCTCGGGCTTTTGGTGATTTAGAGATTACTGTAGACATCTACAGCTCACCGAAGCGATACGGGGAGTTGCATTGCCGCTGGATTATCGCAGAGAAGAAATCCAGTTTTAATACCCAGATCCCGCAGATTTTCTGTGTGGGAAACCTTTTAATCGGTCTCGATAGTAGGGGGTCAAAACTTCCTCACGGAAGAACCCGAAATTTGGACCGTTTAATAGGCCTGGAGAATGACCTTATGGCATAGGTCTCACGTTTGAGGGTTGAAGCGAAAAAACCCTACTTCGATGGGACTGGTGTTCCCTTCTACCTACGGGCTCGACCCGACAGAAGCTCCTGCTTGCGGGATTCGGTAGAAGTCGTCATAACTCGGCCGACTGCGCACAAGGTTCGATTCCTTGGGTAGGCCAGCGGAACCTCCACTTGATAATGGAGGTCGACGTTTTCGAACAGTCCATGAAGAGGATTGTGCTGACCGTAGGAATCAACATTCCTGGTTCTCTGGGATCTCCTAAAGATCCGTCATTACAGCACGATCAGGTCGTCTTGCTATGACCCGTCCCTCAACCACGTGGAATACACATGGAGTTACGGCCCCGGTATGGGGATTGAGTCGAGTAGTATGCATGGTAAAAACACCTGCTGCATCCTAGTTGGGCGCTGCCAACCGCGAGGGAGGAACAACAGTTGATCCTTAGGACGAGTGGCTTGTGAATAACCTACTACGTACTTCAAACCTGACTACCGTCAGGGCTCCGACTTGGTCCGCCCTTATGGAGGAACCATACCGTAAACTGTGTATGCAGAGTACCCTCTGCCAATGGTCTTTGTCTACTACGTAAACATCCTTTTGAGATGCCTGACTACCGTCAGGGGCTGCTTACGTATACGGTTTTGCCTAGTCTTAACGGAAACGACTACTAGGCGAGTCGTGTGCGTGGGTGGCTGTTATGCATGACAGATGCCTCGTTCAAAAACAAGACCTCTTGTGTCGCCTCTTAATGAGCACCGGAGAAAGTCTCCTTCCGGCGGGCGTAGATCCTCGACTCCCAGTCGAGCGCCATGCTACGGATGTCTTATCACGCGAACCATATCGGGTGATAAGTTCGAGATGGGGTTGTCTCTTGAACCTTTTCATCAAGACCAGCCTTGGGTGATCCGATGCTCTCTATTGAGAGGGGTGCACGAAGTTCAAGTGGAGGGGGGGTTTCTTTGACCCCTCCGGGCGTGCGCCCACCGTCCTATGCAGCCTTTCGGCCGCTTAAAGACGTTAAATAATACAACAACAACAACAACAAGCGAAATAATAATATGGACCGTCCTTATGCAGCCTTTCAGCCGCTTAAACTAAAGACGCGCGGTAAAATGATGCAATAACAATAGCATAATAAGATAGACCTTAGGGACGTGACAATCGAAGGGAATGTATTCCCAGAAGCTACTGAATGAAGCACGACACACGTAGCGGACAGCCCGTCATACCCTAAAACTATCCCGGTCGCACCAAAGGCACGCAAGCCGGGCTCAGAAAGGACAAGGGAGGCACCCGACCTATCAATGGGATAAGGTGCCAGGCGTAGAATAGCGGTATAGTGTGTGGTGGCTTCAATCTGCATCACAGCTATTGGGATTCGAATACGTATACGGACAGAGACGGCCCAACAGCCGAAGCGCTTGGGTACTCTTAGCAGCGTTCCACCTACCTCCCATGCCTCAGGCCGGGGAGCCGGAGATGGTTGACCGAAGAGTGAGCCAGAAGGGACTAGAAACTCCACAAACACGATGGAATCATCCGAACTTGGGCTTAGGGAGGTGTGGAACGTCTCTAAAAGGGGCCTTACAAACACAGTTAAAAACTTAGGTGAAGAACAACTTCTACCGTGAGGTCATCTCGGAGTTAGGCGAGCTGGGAGAAGTGTTTAAAGCGGTGAAATGGGTAGGGCGGCAGCAAGAGGACCAACACCCCCCCTATAAAGGACACAACAGGCAGTACCTTAACAGATACACGGGAGAAGATCTGGCTGCTCATGCAGACCCATGTACTCCGTGAGAACTCGCAAGATTTGGATGCCCCCTACTTTCTAGAAAGAGCAGTTACCAGGTCCCCCTTTACGCCTGAAGAGGTTCGCAAAGCCATTCTCAAGGCAGGCAATACCACACCAGGCCTGGACGCAATCCCAAACGCGCAATTAAGCTGTCGTGGCCGCACCTGGGCGGGGCAATCATGGCCATATACAACTTGTCGCTGGAATGGAGTATCGTCCCTACAGCATTCAAGAGGGTTAACCTGCGCTCGGTCCCAGCCCGGAAAAAGGGACAAGTCAGATCTGAGGTCTTACCAGCTCACCTCATTTCTACCGACTCTTGGAAAAGGTCTTGAGAAGGTAATTTCCGCAAGGGTCGAATGGGGGTAATCCCTCACAATTACGTTTGTGCCACACCTAGGCGGTATGGCACGGATCTGCTCCTCAACCTGGCAGATGAAGTAGAAAGTGTTGTTTACAACGAGAAGACAGTGTCCCTCGCCACGTTCGATATTCAAGGGGCGTTCTGTAACGGGCCAAAGCCAACTTATATTCCTGACTATCTAGGGACAAGCTAAACAAAAGAAATTGTTGGAGAGAGAAGAAGGGAGTCAGTGGTAGTGTAGTGGAAGATGGGATTTGGAGACAAAGAAATCTAAGACAATAATTATTGGCAACAGACATCTGTCCAATCATGAGAGGTAAGTGCTGTGATAGGTTTCATACTACCGGTAGTTCAGGCCTTTGTACTATTTTATCAATGCCTGGACTCCGATGGGAACTCAAGAAGTTAATAATGAGCCTTGAGATGGAAGGTTATGATCAATAGCTTACTGTATATGACTATGTACACCTTTACCTATGATCTATCGTATATAATCATATGTTTTATCTCGAGTTTGAACTTTCCAGACACCCCCAAGCAGGTATAGTTACTTGAAAGTCTTAACATCACTGCTGTCGCCATGATTGTATAATAACCGTTTAAACGAATAGGAAACAGCGTATACCCTGCAAACTGAGGAAGAAAAGTCTTCCAAATGCGATAAAGTCCCCACGCCGTACATAATACACACATATATGCTGGAGTTTGTAGAATAATATGTGGCCACTGCACAGAGCCCCCGGGTGGCCCATGGATATCATACCTATCTATACCTTTTCTAAATTCTATGTAAGTATGTATAAAGTTTATTATAGAATCAAAAAAGAATTCAAATTTTCCGCCAGCTGTTTTCCAGTGGTAGCCAAGAAACATCTCCAGGTGGGTTTGAAGTACTCTCCGAGTCGGATCAAGATCCGTGGTGTGCTGTTCAAATGTGTTGGAGTCAAGCTTTTCTTCAAATATTAATTCTCGTTTCCGCTAGATTAAATTAGAGTTAACAAGTTAGCATCCTCTCTCCATTCCAGTTCCTTAGCGTCACTCCGCAGCTTCCTGAGATCTTCCTTGAGAATGGAATACGGCTGCAAGACGCTTCATGCTTTGCAGTGTGTCTGGATGCTTAGGGCCCAAGACTTTTCGGCGAATTTCGAAATTTTGCCGATATAACTTCTCGGCTTCCTGATATTTTCCCCACGCCTGGTATGTAATTGCAAGGCTATCCATACTTTGCAATGTATCTGGATGCTCAGGTCCCAGGAGTTTTCGACTTATTTCAAGGACCTGCTTATGTAGCTCCTCCGCTTCCGGATATTTCCCCCGGGCGTAGCGTGTAATCGCAAGATTATCCATGCTTTTCAATGTGTCAGGCTGCTCAAGCCCCAGGATTTTTCGACGTATTTCGAGGGTTTGCTGATGTAGCCCTTCAGCTGCTTCATATTTTTTTTGAGAATGAAGTGCGTGTCCAAGATTGTTCATGCTGTGCAGTGTGTCAGGATGCTCAGGACCCAAGATTATAAGACAGCTCTCAAGAATTTGCCGTTGGAGTTTCTCGGCCTCTCGATATCGTCTCTGATCGATGAATACAATTGCGATACCGTTCATGCTTTGTAATATATCAGGATGCTCAGGGCCTAGAGTTTGTCGACGGATTTCGAGAGTTTGCTGGTGAAGCTCCTCGGCCTGCTGATATTGCCTTTGGAAATGGAATGCATATGCAAGATTGGTCATGCTTTGCAACGTATCCGGATGCTTGGAACCTAAGACCTTTTGACGGATTTCAAGAGTTTGCCGATGCAGCCCCTCAGCCTCTCGATATTGTCTCTGAGAATGCAATACATCTGCAAGATTGTTTATATTTATTAATGTATCCGGATGCTCAGAACCTAGGTTTTCCTGTCGAATTTCCAGAGTTTTTTGATATATTTCCTTAGCCTCTTGATATCGCCCCTGGGCATGGAATGCATACGCAAGATTATTCATACTTATCAATGTGTCCGGATGCTCGGGGCCCAAGGTGTTTCGGCGCATTTCAAGAGCTTCCTGATGTAACTCCTCGGCTTCCCGATATTTTCCTTGGTCATGGAATGTCATTGCAAGATTATTCATGTTTGTCCATGTATCCGGATGCTGAGGACCCAGGGTTTCTCGGCAGATCTTAAGCGTTTGCTGACGGAGCTTCTCGGCTTCTCGGTGCTTTCCCTGATCGTGGAGGGTAATTGAAAGGTTGTTTATGCTTTGCAATGTAGTGGGATTCTCAGGGCCCATGACTTTCCGACGAATTTCAAGGGTTTCCCGATGTAGCTCTTCAGCCTCTCGATACTTTCCCTGAGAATGGAGAGCATTCGCAAGATGATATGCACTTGCTAAGGTATCTGGGTTTTCAGGCCCTAGGATCCTTAGGCGTAGCTCTCTTACTTGTCGCTGTTTCCTCTCAGATTCGCTGTATTTGCCTTTCCCGAAATCGTATGATGCCAGGTTCTGAAGGAGATTCGCATGCAGCGCGTCGAGATCAGATTCCGATGAAAAGCTATATTGAACCACGGCTTGGGCATGTGAATATAACAATTGACATTGATTCCAGTTCTTGTATTCGCCAGTTGGAAACGTTTTTGCCAAAATTCTCAAAGCTTTTGCCTGCCACTTCTCCGTTTCTTTACGGACTTGAAGCCATAGTTGAGTCGAAATTTGCACAAGCCGGTGGATACCGAAATTCTCTCCTCCTTCCTCGATGGTAATCAAGGAAAATGCTTTCAGTACCGCAAAGGCTTCTAGAAATAGAGCTTGCGATTCTCCCGCTTCTTTAAGAAGGAACTTCGGAATGCCTTGTCGATCTAACATCACTATGAGAGATAGTGACTCGGCAGCTCGATGCCATTTATCGCGGATTCGCTCAAACGACACTTCCCATGTTTGTATTACTGAATTTAGACTGCTCGCATCCCTTCTAAGATCTGGTCTATCTTTGTTCATAAGGTATACTAGATCAGAATCTTTGCGGAGCATCTGGAGATATTCTTCGACTGAGGTCCCAGTTTCCCTCATGAAGGTGGCCGCCTGATTGATTGCGAGAGGCAAATACTCTAGAGTTCGGAGAAGTTCATCAGACATTGTCTGATTCAAGTCGCTTTTCTGGGGGGCTTTCGACTGTAACAGTTCCTTCGCGTCGGATTTGGTCAGAGTGTTGATCTTGATTACTATTTTACCCGTAAGCCTTTGTCCAACCACTTCATCTCTGGTTGTGATCAGTATCGACCCATTGGGGCTGTTAGGGAGGAAATCCGCTAGCCGCATCCGTTGTTTGCTGCCTGGGTTTGGAAGGTTCTCGAAAAAGAGGTCTCTATCGTCGGCGTTGTCAATTATTAGTAGCCATTGGAGCATCTCACTGCTAAGTGCTTCAAAGACGCACTGGAATAGGCCAAAGTTTGGCCCATTTAACCCGGGTAACTCGAGCGTCCGCGCGATTTTCATGTACGCCTGGCTTATACTTAGAAAAGTGTCGGCATACATCCAAAAAACATGGCCATTAGGATAACGCTCTCGGTATCTAAAGCAGTATTCAATTGCAATTTGAGATTTCCTGCACAGAACTCGTTAGTACATACGACCCTTAAGCTTCTCGTTACAAAGTCAGCTCACCCTACTCCGCCAATACCGGCTAGGGCAACACGCCTTTGAATCTTGAATTTATTTTCTATTGACTCAATGACATCTTTTCTCCCTACAAACTCTCGATCCCGTTCAAATGGCAAAATAAAGCGTGCTTCTTGAGATGGAGGTGCTTGGGCTACACGTTAGCACTAGGAGCTTATGGGGGAGAGCTGCATTTTTGAATCTCACATACAAACAGCTGGGGCAGCAAGGGCTAAATTGACTAATTTCTTGATAGCGGTGCTAACTTGGAAATATTTCTCGCTGTCAATCTTGCTGAATTTGCATATAGACCAGTGGTCCGCACCATCGATGCCGACAGGAAGTTCATTCGGCAGGTTCAAGAGTGTGGAATCTTGATCGACAACCTATCAGGCGTTAGGAATAGTTCGTGAGGATTAAAATATGATATCGAATTAGTAGACCCACAAATTGATTGAAAAGCATTTTGGTCTCATAGAACGTCCTAATGTGAAGATTCTTAGCACGCTCGACGAATTGCTTTGAAATATCCGCCAGGGTTCTGGAATTCCTTTGAAGTTCCGCCAAAAAATTTGGATCGGTGCTGGATTGTAGCTGAAGGGTTTTGAGAAGACGTGTCGCAAATTGAGCCCAATCAGTGCCATGATGAGGCACTCCAAAAAAGACCAACCCTCGTACACTATTTGACAAATTTTTATAGTGTCCGGATCGTTCGTGCGCGAGAATCAAAGCCTTTGCTATATCAGCCACCGATGTTCTAGCTAAGGCGGTTCTGGAGATAAGCCACCTTTTTCACAATGATGCCGCCGAGACTGTGTGAAATAAATATAAGGGGCCTATTCCTTTGGTCAATATGCTGGCGTTTCCCATCAAGTCTGTCAAGGAGCATTGCCGCTACACTCTCGATATTGTTGATAGAGCTGCTAAAAGCACATGCAGCGTTATAGCCGAATGACATAATCCTTGCTTCTGGCAGTTGCGAGGGCAGAAAATCTCGGAGCCATAGGGACCCGTTGGTATCGGTCCATGTCTTCTCCCAATCGCCATCGAGTCCATGGACAGCGATAATGCTACTGCAGTTAGCATATTTTTAAATAACGATTATGGGGCACTGAACTCAATGAAATGCTTTGCCTCCTCAAGCTTGCTAGAGTTGAATGAAAAGAGCCCATACTTCTCTCTAGGCTGGATTATCGCGTTAGTAACGTCCATACAAAAGAAAGTCTGGGACAAACAGAAGGCAGAAGCACAAACATCAGTCTGTTTCGTTGTCTTTTGCTCGTTTGCTCGTGCTGACCTGTCTTTGGTGTCCTTAAATGAAGCCTGAGAGTTATCGAGGCCAGGTTCCCTCCGCCGAAAGGATCTTGGAAATCTTTTCAACATAGTCATTGGTTCTAGGCGTGGCCAAATGGATTCTGATCACCCCGAAGCGATAGGATTCCGTGGATCCGATCTAGGGGGGATAGTGGAGTTTTAATGCAGCGAGACAGCATCACTAAGCTACCTATAAATATTACAATTTAAAATTCAAACGAGGTTTCGAAGCGGTGATTGTGCAACCCTTCTTATAGAACCTCGACAATTGATGAAGGAATCAGAGAACTAAAGACAAGAGAATTACAATTACATACAGCGCAAGAAAAGGCCCGAAGCCATACATAGCCTCGGTGGTCGCAAGGCTGACCAGAGAAGAGTAAGGACCCGATGTCGCTTGCTAAGAGGAAGGAATAAATATCCATGGGTTCTCATTGCGTCGTTTCAAAATTCTCTGCAGCTGGCCGCAGATACGGAACGTTCTGAAAAGTTTGCGCATGCACTGCCCACGCCATTTGGGGAATCTTAATTTCCTTAATAGGTGCAGTCTCGGCGCCACCTAGATAGAACAAGTCTAGCGACCAGATTGCGAAGGTGAAATGTGATTGATAGGTAGTTTATAGGTATTTGTTGGATGTCAGAGAATTGTTCGAAGAAGCGCGCGCTTGTCCGTTATTTTCGACGGGGCGCCTTTCAAATTCAGCCAGGGCGATTTGGGGGCCTAGGGCTAGGATAGCTTGAAGCTATTAACCTATCATATGTCCGGTACGTGCCTATACATATCAGCATCATTCATATATGGCTCTTACGTTCTATAGCTGTGAGGTAACTTCTAGCCGGAGGGAGTTATTAACCGTATACGGAAAAGGGTGAGACAACCGATAGCCAACTAGATTTTGCACTTCAACTCAACTCTAGTACTAGTTAGTAACTATACTAAGCGAGAAAGGGGTAAAATCACATCCTTCTCACCTCCATGATCACATAAATCATAGTGCTGTGTCAGACCTGAATCTTGATACTAAGTTGTCTTGAGCCGCTAATGCTAATGCTTGATTGGCCTAGCCTGTCTGCAAGCTTCTCCTTGCGCACAATCGCATTAGAGACTCCAATGTTGAGTGCTTATTCCCGCAGTTAGCACACTTTAACATCGATTCCCACTTCTCTTTGTGTCCTAATCGTTCGTGTAGAGGGTAATGTCCCCGCCTAGGTAACGCTTGACTGCCAGCATTTACGTATCCTTCAAATCCGCGATTGTACTCATTGTCAGTGCCCCATTGATTGACTCTTCGATGATGTCTTCTGCTGGATTGAAACCCGGCTTTGGCAGGCCTTCTTGCTGAGGCCACGACAACTAGAGCAATCCTTCTAACGCTATCTACAGTGTACCATTTCATGCAAACGAGTCTAGAGCCTCGTCACGGCCTGTGTTGGCCAATGCGCATTCGGTTATGCTTTGTTGCCTCTTTGGCGCGCGACTCCGAAACCTTCGAGATGCTTCCCTAGATTGCCTCCTTCCACCCAGCACAAGTGATATATTGCTGAACGCTCCCCCATTTCCTTCCATAGTTTCGTGTGCTATTGTCGTCCAGAATTCTGATTAGGATTTCATGATGTTCAATTGTAACAGGCGTAGATTTGTTGCTATCATAATACGGAGAGCGGGACGGCGGGTCGCTAGCATGTTCTGTCCCCTGTTGCACGATGATCTTCACCACAGTTCAAACATCTTGGCCTTACCCCCAGGGGGTAGTTCCGCCGTTCGTGTTCGCCGGCGCACTGTCCGCATCTCGCTCTTTCTCTACATGATCAGGCTAGGCGTCCAAATTACCAGCTGTTCTGCCCAGCCGCAGGAGCGTTGATGAGCCTGGTTCTCCTTGGCGCGCGCTTCGAAATCTTTGTGATGCGGATGTGTGACTTATTAGGTATAGTGTTGAAAATCACGCAGAATTGAGATTCCGAGGGAAAAGACTTTTTTCACCCCGTTTTCCTCTGCTATTAGGCTAAGCGGTGTATTAGTAATAATAAGTATGAATTAATTTCACAACCAGTGTCTGTTGAGCTATTTTCTTTTTTTTTTAGCTTATGACTTCGGGATTCCATCTCTATCCGGCATATCACTGAGAATTAAAACGCCTACATCCTTAGTATCTATACATGTATATATATAAGTAAAAAGAATTAGATTAGAGTCAGGTGTTTATGTACTAGCTCAGAATGACAAGACCAGTGCCTTTAGTTGCTCGAAGTTCGGCGTGCCCAAGCCAGTCACAGGGTCCCAGCCTTGAGTCGCGTTCCAGCGAGCGTACGGGATGATGCTGGCGTCAGGGATGCCTTGCCCAGTTTGCCCATTCATTCCGTTGCAGCCAATTGAGCTTCCAGAAACAATGTCATTGAGACCTTGGTAACCGAGCTGATAAAGGAATGGATTTAGGAATCCCAAACTGTGCTTGCCGGCGCGAAGGCGAGCGTCATTGAGCAAAGCAACGATACTTGCAAATGTTGGGCAGGCTGCTGACGTGCCTCCAGATGGGAGAAGCCGGCCGTCGAAGAATACCTGGAAGCTAGAAGAGCCGTCAGGGATCAATGTCCAAAACGGTTCAATTTGTGAGCGCTTACTTGGGCAGAAGGCTGTGCGCTGCAACATCCGGAAATGCTCGGCCTGAAAAGTCCGTATAATTTGAATAATATTGTTTGGTAGCCTCACTGATGTGATCTGAAAGATAAGTCTCAACGGCAGCTTGTTGGTACGAGGCCTGCTTGAAGTAGTTGCTAAATCCACCAGAGCTTCCGAACCACGCTATCTCAGGGGTGACTGCTTGAGTGCCGCCGACTGATGTGATATAGGGGCAAGTGCTAGGGAACTGAGGAGTGAACTGAGGAGTCTTCTTTCCATCATTTGATTGACAAGGAGCACCGACGCCTATTGTAAATATCATAAACTGTGGATCCTTCATGGAAAGAAAGATGAACAACGAGTTCACATACCGGTGTCCCCAGATGACTCGAGGACCGAAACCCCACGCAGACCCAGAAGGCCAATCATGTTGCAGACTCTTTGAGCGTAAGGAAAGGGCACCGTCTAGATAACTTCATAAGTGGAAAGGAAGTCAAATCCGATGATGGCACTGGAATTCTTCTCACCTGTTCGTCGTCACCGTATGAATTGGAGATAACGAGAGGCAGCTCCGAGTTTGGTTTAGAGTGGAGATATTCATAGTATGGAAGGTACGGCTCGTTTGTGTTGTTCACTGAGGTTGGCTCGTCCAGGTTCGGGATGAAGGGGCTGAAGGAAGGTATTAGCTTGCCCCGAATATTTTGTCTCGCAGGAATCCATACGGTGACCCTCCAGTAATGAGCTCTGTGACTGGCAGAGGATTGCTCATGCCAATCATATATTGTGCATCTAAATTGGCCTCGTCTATCTGAGCTGTCGCTGGATCCTGATCATCCGTTCCATTATTGATCAGTTCAACCGAGAAGTTCTGCAATGGGATCTTGAAGTAGTTTTCGAAGCGCATAAGGTCCGATTGAAGTGCTGACTGGTTGAGGAAACTTGAAAAGGCGATCCGGCTCCCAGAGTTAGGGTCTGGCGTGTAACTGTTGACATTATACATCTGCTTCAAGCAGGAGGGGGTGGTTAATTTTTGACAAGAAGAGTCGATAGAATGATTATAATCTGGCACTCCATCCGAGGACCCTCGAATGACGCTTGGAATGGCACGCAGGGCAGAGGTCTTGCCAAAGAAAGTTGTTGGAGAAATTAGCTCAATAGCACTAACAAGGTGATCTGGGATCGAGTATCCTGTCGTGCGTAACTTAATAGTGCCGTCGCTCTGGTAATACTTAAAGGTCGTGTTCAAGAGTTTGTTCGCTGTCCCTACTGTTGTTGCAAAGTTGACAGTATTACCAGTAGCGGAAGTGTGAACGTCGGAGATTCCTGCGTCTTGTAGCCATGATGTGATCCCGACATCGGCCACCGGGGGGAATAGGGCATTGATGTCGGTGGCATCAAGGAAATTTCCGTATTCAGCGTTTCCCGGCGTCGATACTGCGCTCAATCTAGACTCCAATTGATCCAGATTCTGACGCATTACACCTATCGACAGACTAATGGGCGTATCCGAGGAGGCTTCACTGACTAAGGCCCAGCCGCTTGGAATCGCTTTCAACCGCTCATGGACAACTATCGGGCCCAGGGCTGCCACGGCTAGCTGGCAGGCGAGAGTCGCTCCGGCAAGAATGGTGAAGATCATGATTTGCTTCAGGTGATTTCCTGATTCTCATACAAGGGAAACAAGAGATTTAAAAGGAGTTCTTAACCGACGCCATTGGTGGTCATCAGATGCCCTGGTCAAAGTTGCGGCACGAATATTATTAACAATTAGAAGTCTTGATT
The DNA here is from genome assembly GCA_019804575.2 of Pseudotulostoma volvatum. Lineage (NCBI taxonomy): Eukaryota > Fungi > Ascomycota > Eurotiomycetes > Eurotiales > Elaphomycetaceae > Pseudotulostoma > Pseudotulostoma volvatum. The sequence goes on from JAHQZX020005261.1 coordinate 18,313, forward strand.
AAATAGTAATGATTAGAAGTCTTGATTAAATAATAATGATTAAAAGTCTTGATTAAATAATAATGATTAGAAGTCTATATGGGAGATTAAAAAGAAGCTGGTAGTTGACAGGACCCGGTTCAAGGTATTATATAGATTATGCCTTAAATGACCGTGTCACCGGATTCCCCACACGACCCGGCCACGGGATCATGGATGCCATTTGTTTATTCTGTGCTACTGAGTTATTTAAGTATTTAAGTCGGGTACGGTGCGTACTACATGGAGAGCTTTGCTGGGCTAGTTAGGGTAACGATGCGTGCATGTATGACAGATCGTTACATCTTTTCTCCAAAACTCCCCGGTAAGATCCACTTGGGACTAACGCACAACGCCCCACCCACTAGTGAGATAGGGTGCGCCTTCCCCCAAAGAGGCTAGAGCACGCTTACAGTGCATCCCTGCCAGCTTCCAGCCATGGATCCATCTCTTAGCAATTATGTCATCATTTAGCGGCTATGGTAACCCCTTTTTACCACAGGTTATTTTGTTTAACGTTTCAACTTATTATTATATCCAATGAGGATTCTAAGAATATGCTGGAAGGTACCATTTTGTGCAGCTACATACTAAAATGTACCCGCCGGGAAAGTATGTAGTAAGTGCAAGTACCATACCTAGAAATAACCTATATAATAATAGCCCCCCCCAATTATTCCTGACCCGATCGCGGTCACAATTTGATAAACATTCAACGTAAAGATCTGCCCTTGGCAATGAGCTTTCTGATGCGTGTTCTCCGTACCCTTGCTACCTATACTAAATATACTATTGCCTGATTAGTACTATCGAGAAATTCTTTCTTGGTAGTCATTTCTCGATAGTAATCAGGTGATTTTATACACGCGATCGTGGGGGCAGGAATAGTAGGGCGCCAGCCACAACGCCCTGATTGATGTCGCTGATGAGTATACCCACCAAGCATGGATCCCGAGAACAAAAGATAGTTTGTTCTCATCGTGCTACTAACAAACGCATATCAAGATCCAGAGAGTGGACCACATTCCTCTCGGAAATTCGCAGCCAGAATACACCAGTATATGATATCTCTTCCAAAGCGCTTCCCAAGCCACCGGGCATTTGTTTCACTGTATACTAATTATAGACCCGGTTCAAGCTTCTCGATGTCGAGCATGACTTCGATTTAGATGGCTTTCCTATACAGTCTTGCTTGAAGTTAGAAAAAAGCAACCTCGAGGAATCGAGATCAAGAGACCACTAAGAACTTAGCAAGGCGGTAAATAACTGCAGGATATGATTCGACAAGAGGGATGATTCCGATTTAGGCTGTTTGACTTACATCTGAAAGGGTCCTACTATCGATATCGCCAGTGCTGCCAAGATTCCATTCAAGAGCAAAGTTTGGATAATGTGTCAATGAGACAACGGGATAGTTGACAGATGCGGAGGTTCGATTATGAAGAGGAGCTTACTATAGTGATATCTCTTAGTCAGAGAATATTACCACTTTCGATGCGTCGTATCTCTTACCCGCCATATATGGATGAGAATGGGTCAGTCGATGCGGAATGTATACGGTTAGATGTAGATAAGAAAAATACCAGTCCGAACGCGGGTCTCGCACAACTACGTTTACCATCTCGACAGTCCTTACCTTTAACATTCGAACGGACACATCAGAGCATCATAGAAGGCGACAGCCCGCTCATACCGCTTCAAGGGAGGAGCAGGCTGTTATTCAACGAGAGTACCGTGTCCAGAGGCTCCGGGGCGAAAACATTTGGTCATGACAATGCTTACTCGATGGCTACATGTTATCGCCGGGGCGCCCAAAGTGCCTAGAACAGTCATAATCTTAGCCCCAGTTGATACTAACACCGTCACACTGGTCACGCTAGGTAGATCACAGTGACAGTGGTCAGGCCGAAAATAGACAGCTGGAGCGTGGCCGAGATACGGCCAGAGGAGATCGGCCTCCTTACCTCGCGATTGCTTTGAAGAGTGCAGCCGCTATCAAAGGAAGTGGTTTAGTATAAAACTTAGCGTTAGCTGCAGGCAGGTTGGTGAAAATAAAAAAAACCCCATGAGCTGTAGAACGGGACAGTAGCCACTCCACATCAATGCCCCACCCGAGGGACTGGAACGACTACCATCTATATATATAGCTTCAAACTACCAGGATGTGGTCATTGTAACATATCGATCTTTCTTTGTAAATATTATTGTTAAAGGAAATGACTTGAAGGCAACTGAGAATAAGTGCAGCTTTAAAGATAATGTTGAAAGAAACCTCAAAAAAACCCCAGTAGTGAGCTTATTACCAGTCAACGCAAGCGCAAGCACTCCACATTTCAAGCAGCAGAATTACAAATGGCTTGTAAGACCGAACTTACCTATAGTCTGTCAATGGAAGCAACGTACAACCCCGGGAGCTATACCTTCACATAGCCATATCCACCAACAGCGAATGCCCCAATTTCTGAGGGCATCTCTAACATATACGCAGTCAGCTCGGGGTTTTGGCCACCAAAGGATTAAGCCTTCCGCGCAAGTCCCATTACAATATGTCTCGTCCTAGGAGGCTCAGCACATCAAGTAATTCTTGTGATAACGTTAGAGATATCCTGTCCATGTGACAGGGGAGCAAGACCTTATGCATCGAATTCGCTAAGACTATATATACTAATGAATCATGATCGAGGTCGATAGTGTTGGCAAACCGGTTGTGAAAATCGGCCTTAGTCAACTCTTCCGGATGACAGAGACGTTCTTCAGGAGTTTAGTATCTCAAGCTTACCCCCCAACTCATTGATTGTTAATTTGAACTTCGAGATGCTGATTGAATTTGTTGGAGTCAGCCCACGAGAAATCCTCCTTAAGCAGCTTTTGTATAGTTATTGTACATTACATATATTTAATTCCGAGTTAAAAGTTGCATTCGATTTTGCGATCGGTGGATGCTCCAAAGTACATACAACTTGCTTCATGAGACGTTTACGAACCGATAGCGTATTTTTGTTGTGCCACGTTGAGCTTAGGCCAGGCCTTCCTTAATGATCAGCCCTATCAACGAAGCTTCTACTACATAGTGCCCTAAAGCAAACACTGCATATCTTCTAACCCCCATATGACAATACTACTATTCGGCTGAGTAGGCTATACTACTAATCGTAAGGGATGACCTTGGGCCTTTATTTTTCTTTTTATTTTCTTCTTACTATAGAATATTCTAATTTCTCTTCAACTTGCATGAGAGATTCGGAGGCTCATGCCAAGCCTTCTTGTGATAGCTTCCGATTGGTGCACTTGCTAATAAGAATTCACCACAACCGGATCCTTGGGCGGTTAGTAACATAAAATAAATGAACATAACGTACATGTATTCTATAAAAATCGCAAATCTTGGTCATCCCCAAACCGGAAACATACTGCTAGCAACTGCTGGATTCAAAAACATGTCGAGCCATGAAACAAGGTGAGCCAGAAAATCAACATCACCTTGAACATTTTGATTGGAACATGTCAATGGCTATATAAGTATGTACTTAAACTTTGCATTTAATCATGGCTCGATCGATTGATCGTCATGATGACTTTTACTCACTTATCCTAGCTCTCCAAGTAAAAAGCCACAAGGCTTTACAATGCCAAAGTGGACCCAAAAACCAAAGACTCACCAATTCCCCCTATTTTGGATATATGAAACAACCCAATTACCGGTTGTTGTGGATGATACCTTTCGGCATTGGTTTACCGAGTTTTGCCGCAGTCCAAAAGGCATTGAAAAGCAAATACGATTTAGCGAACTGGTGCTGGCAGCCCTAAATTGAGATCAACCCGCATAAAACCAGTAATGTCAAATGGTATCAACAGCAACCTATGATCAGTTGGTTTTAGTTACCCAAAATAGAGATCGGAGTTGATGAGTCTTTGGATTTCTAGAACTTTTTAGCGTTAGCAGCCATGTGGCTTTTTACTTAGAGAATTAGGATGGGTTAATGCAACCTTCTTACGTAGATACTTATATAGCAAAATTCAAAGATGGTATAGGGGATATCCTAGAGAATATTTGTGAAATTTAAAAATACATAGTCGTGGCTGCGTCTGAATTTGTATGAGAGTAATTAACTCGTGTATAAATAGTTGGCGGCGGTAGTCCCCTAACAGTGGCGTCAGCGGATCAGCCACATAGTTTACGCACCAGACTTAATTGGGTTTAGCTTAGAAACTACATTAGGTTCTATCCTGCTTATGGCAGCGAACCAAGCATGATTACGACGGGGTTATGGAGGGACAAATTCGTTTTCTACCACACGCAATGTGCTTGGAACACGTCACTAGTTAATTAGCGAAGCTAAGCCTAGAAATATCTATCATAGAAGGGGAGACCATGAGGATTACTGCAGTCTTGTGGCCAGTGTAATGACCCAATCCCGAAGCATAGTACTGAATTGATGATACTAGCTACAAGGGAGAATCCAAAGGTAGGGAAGAGAAAGGAAAGAGAAAAGTAGAACATAGAAGGGAACAGAGGACAAAGATACTACTTAGAGGTCATGTGACCCACATCCGAGCCTGATCCTTCCGTAGGAGGAAAGAAAGAAAACTTTCAAATGAGTCATATCGGCACCGCTTTTGGTCGGATCATAAAGGCGTCGTGATTAAAGAGGGATCCGAGCCATTGGGCAGCTGGTGCGGTGCTGGTGCAGGCGTTAGCAAGTCGAGCGTAAGCAATTGACAATTGATATCAAGGGATGATTCAGTCTTGCACCCTGCCCTGGGTGGTAGGCTGACTCCCTTTCCAGGGCTCTTACTGGACGCTATGTGCCGACCCATAATGTGCTTTCTCCCTTCACTATCCTTTGGGCTATAGGCGATCGCTCGCCGCATCCGATCTTCCCAAAGTTAATCGCCTCAGGCCCGGTCTACACGTCGGGCAGTTGTTGTCCTTGGGGCAGTACGGCGCCAGTGTCCAGAGAAATACCGTGATAGTTGGCCGGCCGTTCAGTCGGCAGATAAAACACACACCGAGGCCTCGGCGTGTACACCGGTAAGGATATTAATCAGTTGGCGCCGTCGTGCATTTACTTGGGAGACCGCAAGCAGATGGCAGCCATTTCCGATGTAGTCATAAGGGTATCAAGTCAAAATAGCATCGAATCATAAAATTGCATCGGGGGCTATATCAGCACTGACTGTGGCCTCAGTCGGATCGTAGAGGAGTCATTGGCAAATCATATAAAAAGAAAAATCTGGCTCGAGTCATAGAGGCATTGAGTCACATTGGTATCAAGTCGTAGAGTCATCGAATCCATTTCATGTGCCCATTGAATCCAGCTCGCTCTAGCTGGGCCAGCTTAGCTCAGACTATCAAACTCCATTCACCCCCACTCAATGCGTCTAGTTCATCATTGCTCCCTTCGATCGGCAGCCACATTCAGTCCGGGATATGTGATATCTCCAACACGCTTCGTATCTCCAGACAATAACTGGCCCCACATGCCGGCATGTTTCACAAGTCAAGGGGAATCGTGGTTATAGCAACGAACTCGATAGGAAGGCATAGACTATGATCTAGCCCGGGTCGGGAAGCGAACCAGCACATGGATGATCAGTTCGGAGATTCGCTCTCTGGCCGGCGTCGGTTCAAATAGGCTTCAAGGTAATCTTATCATCGATCGGTCGACTGCATCCGGTCTGGTCGGGTTGATGGAGTAGCCATGTCTGTTTTCAGCTCATCTGTCTGTATTCAACTCTTTCATCTCATTCCCATACTGCTATTGCATCCCCATACTCACGGGCTCTAGGGTCTCCTCACGCTCTGGCGAGTCAGTTGTGGTTTCGAATCGGATCGGAATTAATTTAGGAGCATGGCATCATCAGGCTCAGGATGGGAGGGTTCATCTTCAATGATCCATCGGGTCAAGTATCGTTCACTGCCTTCTTGTCGGTTATCCTACCCTGTAGTTGGTTGACACCGTAACAGCGATGCCGAGGTTGTCAGTTAGTATGTCAGAATAGGTTATTGACCTTTGGGTTACGTAATGGCCCAGTCCTGAAGCATAGTATTGAATTGATGATACTAGCTACAAGGCGGTCTAGATGCAAGAATCTAAAGGTAAGGAAGAGAAAAGGAAGAGAAAGGGAAGAGAAAAGTAGAACATAACGGGAACAGAGGACGAATCACTGCCACTCATTCTATAAGTGCCCACTTAGCTATGACTTTATTCGCCATTACTAGAGTAGAGCCCCACGGAGTGAACGGGTCTTGGCCTAATCTCCTTGACTAGTAGGGCAAGACTAACCGTTATTCTAATTACCTACATAGAATAAAATAACAAGTTAGCCGGCGAGGACTGTATGATGGACATAGTTACTTTAGATTACGCGCCGCAGTTGCGTACAGGCGTGTAGGCGTGCAGGCGTGCAGGCGTGCAGGCGTGCATGTAGCAGTGTGCTGTAGCAGTCGCCAGTTGGCGCTCTTATCATTGCACGCTGCTTAACTGCCACTGATGACTCACTGTACTGCCTCAGGGTGCAAACAGATTAATATTCAGTCTACACAATTTTGCAGTGTCCTTTCTCTCACAAATCGTCTTACTTAGATTAGCTAAATATCCTGACCTGATTAGCATCTGATACCGGATTTCGCTATATTTCGCACCTACAACAATATCAAACTAAACTCTCTGGTACTTTTCCATTCTAGCTATGCTAAACTGCTAACTATGGGCTTATTCCTACTTGATTGTATTTCCAGGTCTCTCGCTAACGTCTTTTTATGAATTTTAGTGCTGCAATCATTATCGCCATGTCTTTGGAAACCCACTCCGATGCGCTGTCATCCCTTGCTGGCGACATGGTAGAGCTTTCCATAGGCCCTGATCATGAAGACCCCAAGTCCCAAGTTGATGAGCTACCGGAACTTAAACACTACGAACATGTAATATATTTCGGTGGTAAGAGTTATAAATGTGGGAAGGCGCGTTCAGCAAAGCGACGGGATAGGTCTCCCCAAGCTTGGTATTGGAAGGACGGGGAAGAGATATCCACTAAGGCTGAAGATGGGGGTGAGCGCTGGACGTGCGGGCCCTGCTGGAAGGCAGGGAAATTCAAGCATTCTGCTCGGACCCCGAACAAAGGCATCATAAAACACTTGAAGGATGTGCATAGTATTACCCAAAGTGGCCCTGGAGGAGTAATACAATTTCATATAACTCAGTAATGCTTTTGAGGCGGATGTCGAAAGATCCCATAGGCAGGAGGGGCTGGAAAGGGAACGAGAACTTTAGCAACGGGGCCCTATTGGAAAGCTCCATAACATCACCACATATATCTTAAGTACTGCTCAACGAAGGGAGGAGTTTAGGGGAAAGGCTAAAGTGGAGATTGAAAAGCAAAAGGATCGTTTTGCAAGAACCGTTCAGCGAGGTGAAGACGCATATCGGGCGTTTGAGGCGCGGCTTTCCAACTCAAGGGTCAGCTCATAAAATGGCTCCAATATCCCCTGTGTGCGTGCCAACATCTCCAGTCACTGACTGTGAGCTCATCCTCGTCAGGCAAAGGCGAGGCTTTAGCAGGCTTTTCTTTAGCTCGTATGATAAAAAAGTTGAGAGGATCTTTAAGCAGGAAAGCCCGTAGGATTATAGAATAGACCAAATTCTACCTTACAAGGTTGTCACGAACAACCGTTAGCGAATACTTTGAAACTGCCTCGGCATCTTCACCTCGCTGAACGGTTCTTGCAAAACGACCTTTTTGCTTTTCAATCTCCACTCTAGCCTTTCTCCTAAACTTCTCCCTTCGTTGAACAGCGCTTGAGATATATGTGATGATGTTGTGCAGCTTTCCAATAGGGCCTCGTTGCTAAAGTTCTCGTTCCCTTTCTAGCCCCTCCTGCCTATGGGATTAGGGTCTGACCCAAAAAGAAGAGCCTTGGCAGAAAGGTTGATGATATGTCCAAGACAACGCAGACGGCGACGCTCAACAGTTTCATTAATATTCAGACTCCAGGATTTCTTCAACACAAGTGTCGTTTGAACTTGCATTGTCAAGTACATACCAGCCTATTTCATTACCAGATAGCTCGTGCTTATGGATCACTTGAAGAACAGCCTCGGCAATATTGTTGCCCGAATGGGTTCCATGGGTACGACGGACTCCTAGCAGTAGAGTTTCTACATTGTACTTAAAGCTCATGAATCGCTTATAACACCGACAAAGGCTATATTATTTGGCGAAACCCGTAAGTCGAGAGATGAATTCAACTTTTGCTCTCTTTACCCTTGGAATCCAATCTGTAGTGGTCGGGCTTAGGAATTGAAAGAAATCGCCGAAAGTATTTATTTCCAACTTGTGGAAAAGTCATATGCATTACAACGATCCACTCGATCAGCCGTAGCTTGAGGAGTCCCCAGTTGAAAAAGCTTGGAATCTGAATAGAGATCCCAGTATCCGAATCCTGAGCCAGAGTTATTTGAAATTATATTACTCCTCCAGGGTCACTTTGGGTAATACTATGCACATCCTTCAAGTGTTTTATGATGCCTTTGTTCAGGGTCCGAGCAGAATGCTTGGATTTCCCTGCCTTCCAACAGGGCCCGCACGTCCAGCGCTCCCCCATCTTCAGCCTTAGTAGATATCTCTTCCCCGCGGCTCCAATACCAAGCTTGGGGAGACCTATCCCGTCGCTTTGCTGAACGCGCCTTCCCACATTTATGACTCTTACCACTGAAATATATTACGTGTTCGTCGTGTTTAAGTTCCGGTAGCTCATCAACTTGGGACTTGGGGTCTTCATGATCAGGGCCTATGGAAAGCTCTACCATGTCACCAACAAGGGATGACAGCGCATCGAAGAGGGTTTCCAAAGACATGGAGATAATGATTGCAACACTGGAATTCATAAAAAGACGTTAGCGAGAAATCTGGAAATACAATAAAGCATGAATAAGCCCATAGTTAGCAGTTTGGCATAGTTAGAATGGAAAAGTACCAGAGCGCCCAGCCTGATATTGTTGCAGGTGCGAAATCCGGTATTAGATGCTAATCAGGTCAGGATATTTAGCTAATCTAAGTAAGACGATTGTGAGAGAAAGGACACTGCAAAATTGTGTAGACTGAACATTAATCTATTTGCACCCTGAGGCAGTACAGTGAGTCATCAGTGATTCATCAGTGATAATCATCAGTGATAGTTTAGCAGCGTGCAATCCATGATAGGCGACTGCTGCTGTACACTGCTGCACGCCTGCACGCAACCCTACAGCAGGTAATCTAGTCTCTATTCTAATAGATCCCTCGCTGGCAAACTTATTATTCTATTCTATGTAGTCAGAATACAGTAGTCTTGCCCTACTGGTCAAGGCGTTCACTCCAGTAATGGCTAATAAAGTTATAGCTAAATTGTCAGCGTTCCATGGGAACTGAGTCAGTGCTCTGGGACCGAAGGGACACACGGGCCCCCAGTTAAGGGACTGTCAGCGGACAGGTTATGAGCCCGGAGACTCCTCTGAGCTTCGGTGCTGTTGTTGATCTATCTTTGAAAAGATCATACCGTGAG
>JAHQZX020005262.1:0-27860 GCA_019804575.2 Pseudotulostoma volvatum
TGACTCATATTCGGCATCGGGAAGGGGCTCGCCAATGATGATTTGGTCAGTAGGGTAAGCGACCTGCTCGTCAGATCCGTGTGGGAATGTCGGTAGACAGAGCTAGCAACTCAAAGTGATGGTATGAGATCAAGGGAGGGTTGTAGATGGGATTATGGGATTTGATGAAAAAGTTCGAATGTGTGTATTGCTTGTTTACATTACCACTTAGTAGCCCTAATATTGATTTGAACTAGCGTGCTCATGCCCCACTTTTTTTTCATGGACTTCAATTGTACTGGTCTAATTTTTGCCGAATCTATCAATTCTTTAGGGATTTTCTAATTCTAAGGAAAAATTTGCTTAATTCTAACAAAAAAAAAAAAGTGGGGCACGAGGACGCTAGTTCAAATGGGTATTAACGCTTGCACAACGCCCCATTTTACGATACGATACCACTTTGACAGCACAGATCTAAGGACTAAATAGGAAATGTAAAGTAATTATTACACTAGCCACACATAATCCTCCTTCGATGTCTAGAGTAGTTACTGTAGTTCTCTGGCATGGCCCGTTCTGAGCCTCCATATTAAGCCTCTCAACGAGGTTTTGCGGAGCAATCAACCGTAGGTAGGCATGCTCTTAGGGTAAGCGACCTGCCCGTCAGATCTATATGTGGGAATGTTGGCGGACATGGCTAGTAACTCTGAGTTGTAGATGGGATTATGGGATTTGACGAAAAAGTGTTCAAAATCTTGTTTACATTGCCGCTTAATATAAGCCCTAGTACTGATTTGAACTGGCGTGCTCTCGCCCCACTTTTTATTTTTTTCATTAGAATTAAGCAAATTTTTCATTAGAATTAGTAAATTCTTCATTAGAATTAGAAAAATCCCTTTAGCACAATCCAAAAGCAATTCCGAAGCACAAGCCTCCTCAAAATAAAGTGTATAGGAACTCGGACTATCTGCTTTTGCGGCATAGATCATCATCTTTAGAATCAAAGCCTGTCTTCTAGTGTTTGGCGCGGTGCTGGCAACAGTCAACAGGCCGACAGGCCCGATTGGCCTGAACGTCCGGACTCAGGTATACGGCACTAGGCTAATGGTGTAACGATTGGCTAACTATTACATATATGATATGACATGGCTAGCGAGGTTCATTTCATTACATTTCCAGCTTTTATCCAGTTAGGGCTAACTTTATGTTCACTAGGGTATTCTTTATAGCCGTTATAGTGCTATCATTGTGTGTCAACTACGACTTCAAAATCATCTTTACCACCTGCCCAAAGCAGTCAAAGCCCAGTGGGTAATGAATTCGAAGGCAATGATGTCTAAGTACGACCTTTCAATGATCCCATCTCGATTTGGATGATGCCGCCTCCGAAGCATCACAGCTTTCTCAGGCAGCCTCTGGGACCTCACGCTGTAGGGATGAAGGATCCCCTTTCCTGGAAGGAGCATGAGACTGATTTCCCTATCCTTACACGTACGGCTTTTGACCTATTTTTAATGCCTGTGATGAGTAGTGAGGTGGAACGGATCTTCCCAGCAGCCAAAAAGCTGATTACTGATGAGCGAAATTGCTCGGGACCAGAGGTTGTAAAGGCATGCGACACCCAAAGGCGGCTAAAGGCAGATCTCGTAAATCGAATGAATAATGAATCACTCCTTATTTTATTTTGATATAGTAGCTACATTAGATCGTAATCTTACCGGCTCTACATTCCCAAGGGAGGAATATCTTTATAATACATACTTCTAGTTAACGTGCTGGTATATATAGGCTTTATAGTAAGTATGCATCAGTCATCAGGTAACGTCAGATATCCATCAGGTAAGGCATCTACCATCAGGTAAGGCATCGGCCATTAGGTAGGGCATCTACCATCAGGTAAGGCATCCACACATCAGGTAAGGCAAAGACTATAACTGTTTTATTATTCCTGAGTCTTTTCCTCCACACAAAGCTATAGCTCGTCAATAGGGGTCTTGGCATGCCGGAATCCCGATGACTAATCAATTAGTCGGCGAAGCAAACGAAACATGGGATTCTGTGACAGTGCGGTGTTAAGGTCCGAAACATCGACTAATCTGACGATAAACCTTAATTCAATCTAATAGATTTCTGTCCGCCACCATAGGTATAAGGACACTAATGGATCGACTAACTAGAGGTAATGATGAAGTTAATGGAGTAGACATACTTACTCGACCTTTCTGGACTCCTTCTGCAACGCAACAACATCAAGAGATTTTTAGCAATACATGTGCTAATCGATAGGAGAGAGTCTAGATCCAGTGAAACGAAGCGGAGGCCTCTTTTAGAATTGTCAATCTGCCATTTCAGGTACCTGTTTAGCTGCTTCGCCTCTTCTGCCTTTTGGGTTTATCATCTGGGCGGCAAAGGAGGGATCGAAAGCAGCCTTAGGCTGGCAAACGGTAGCAATATAAGCTCCTCGAGCGCGATTCGCGACCTACTGGTGTAACAGCCGTGCCGTCTTTATTTTGCCCCCCTGGAGCCAGTCAAGTCGATCGCTCTTACGTTGATTAGTTTAAGGTTCCGGCACTGGCGCTTCTGAATGAGAACTAGCGAGCCGTTGTCAGCCCTGATTTGACCTTCGTTGAACTTGATTGGCGTGGCTAAAGTGAGTCTCTCCCGCTCCTTAGCTAAGGACTTTGCCTCCTTGAGTTTTGACTTTTTAGCGGTATGCGAATATGTTGTCGGCGTAGCGAGGGCCTGGGGGACCGAGACAACGGCATAGCCAGAACTCGTGACAAATGCTTTTATTAAGGATCCGGTTGTATTGAAAATGATTCCTCTTTTGAAACAGGAATTGTCACCTTGGAATCATCTCCAATCCTTTTCAAGAAGCCCTTTTCACCCATTGTATTGGCCCTCGCCCGCAATTTTGTGTGTAGAATATGTTCCCTGTTAGAGGCTGAATCAATTCCTGAGGGTTGTGTAGTCGCCGGGATCCTTTCGTGATCGATTAGCCGAGATCCCTAGACTACCTATGATAACCTATAGCATATGACTGTCAAATGAGGATGTCAAACGGAATATTCCTTTAGTTTGTTTTAATTTCTACTCTCACCTAATGATAGTTCCATAGGTAAGCTAAAACTGCAAATTTATACCGATCTACTGGAGCTATCGTCATATCATGTCTTTCGTTCAGTCCTAATATAGCATACAACGCGGGCCTACCTGATTAGGATGCTGCAGCATATGCTATGTAAATCATATATGTATTCTGGTATTTCCTTCATGTTATTTTAGATAGTCAGGCTTCAAGAGGAGTTTTCTATGGAATATAGTTTTTCCATTCTCTGTTCCTAAAAAGCTTTCGTCTCTGAAAGCTAACAGGATGTCTGTGAAGAAACCCCCAGCTTGTACCGGCTTGGGACTAACCAGAGACCATCAGTTACCTGAAGCTCTTTTGGACAAGCGTTGTTGAGTTTCATGAAAAGTTTTTTTCTCTTGGAGCTGTTTGTGTAGAAATGATGGTACAGCTCCCGATCGATACACTTTAGTTGTAGGGTCAAAGAACTATTCTTTAGAGATAGATATTTCACTTGGTGCGTATGATGTGGAATAAATGCAAGGCTGCCCAGTTTCAGGGAATTTGAAGTAGCCAGGGTGCGGGTCGGATACATTATAAATGAATTTAGACATACAAGAAATGTACGGTCCCAACGGCAGTACATAGGGAATACCAGGGCTATGATAGGGATGAGTCGCCTCAGCAGCGCTGTGATTTTTTTCTATCTGATCTATTCATTTACGTGTGGGACATTAATAAATTTTATCGGCTAGCTTTGTCTTGGATGTTCTCTCTAACGTAAGGGATTTTATAATAGTTGCAGGTAGCCTTAGGTTTTTTCATATCATATATAGTAGGCTCCATCGTGCCTTTGGCCTCCCTCATAAACCTCAAGAATCCATCAACTACTGGGGCTCAGCCATCGTTCCACTTTCCAAACTTAACATAATCCCCATAGAGCGCTTTGAACACTGCTCGACTAGAAGCATCGAGAGCAGCGTTCAGTGCTTTCATCGTGTCACGTGACATTACATCGAGAATAGCATAGAGGCCCGGGACCAGCGCCGCCTTGATTTCTGGATCTAAAGCGCCACTCAGAGTTGATTTTGTATACTCCATGATAAGATACTGTAGATATTGGCCAGCAGCGCGCTTTGCTTTTTTTGTTTGGTCAGTCAGAGATTCGCGACCAGGGCCGCTTTGTATTGGTCGAGATACTGCGGAGATGGTTGGGTCGCAGAGAGACGTGAGGAGGCGCGTGAAGTGAATTGCATGAGAAGCATCCAAAGGAGCAAGCCAGGGTGACCTCATTCCTGCACCTAGCTTCCAGTTCTTGTTCGGGGTGAAAAGGCAAGCGAGTAGACGTTGCATGGCAGGAAGGATCAGATGAAAGCGACCTCCGAGCTTCTGCCGGTAGAGAGAAAACAACAAACCCAGGAGAAGGCATAGGCGTACGTAAATCGTGCCGGAGAACTTGGGATCAACCTGAGGACCCAGTTTCGAGACCACAACGGAGACGGTTGCAAGGATATTATCGACATTCCACTGGGTGATTGCCCGGGAATGGTAGCGGAGCAGGATATCAAGACACTCAGTTGCAATAAAGAAATGCTCGGTTGACGAACTGGTTCTTAGGGATTCTGAGGTGGCGGTGCAGAGGGCTGAGATCTCCTGGGATGAGGACGTCTCCTTTTCTTCGACAGGATCGAGTGAAGCAGCAGCAAGAACTGACAAAAGCAGTTGATATGTGCTATTTTCGCCGCTGAAACCTGCCTCTCGCATATCTCGGATCCGTTCGATAAGTTCGTCGGCGCCCATAGAACGGAATAGTTCTGTCATTCCCCGGACGAAATGCTGCAGTGCTTCTCCGTGCAGGCGCTGGAGGGGGAACGTCTCTGCATATTCGATCAAGGATGTTGTTATCCCCTTATCGCATTTACGTCTAGCAAGTAGACAGCGCCTGGTGAGTCGTAAGGCAAGAGTCAACTCTCCCGGGCTCTCCAGAACAGTTCTTTCAATGCTTAATAGACAGTTCTCAACTTTCTCGCTATCCCGAACAATGTCCTCGAAATCATCTAGAGCGTCAAGAGTTATTATGAGAGACATTATTGTAGCATTATCAAACACCTTTTGCGTTAACTGAGCTTCGATTGACTGGAGATCCGACGCCAAAGCCTTGAACTCTTGCTTGCGGTGTAACTCCAGATTAGAAATATCGAACACATTCGATAGTCCTATACGATGATTCCAAAGCTGTGAAAGACAAATTCGATTCAAAAGTGGCTTGAGTGTGTTTTTGACCGACTTTTCCTTGGAGACGGTCGAAGTAATTCTGCGATAGATCCTCCTGAGGATCATGTGCCGCTCCTTCTCTGGTAACGTTAGAAATCTCGACGTTACTGCTACAGCTAAGCTTCGAAAGGATTTGATGACCCTTAAATCCACGTCCAATCGTTGCAGGGATAGATTCGTCGCGATCTTCCATATAACTTCCCAATCACTAGTAACTTTGGCGGAAGACTTAGGCATATTAGCCAATTTAGCCATTAGAGACAGCATATCAGCAGATAATTCGGGCGAGCCGCCTCCTTTGAGGATGATATCTTGAAGTAAGTCCAATATGATTCCTCTATAATGACGTGAAACAAGTCTAGACGGAAATCCCTGTAGACTCATTATAGAAAGTTCTTGGTTTCGCAGATTAGTCTTTAGCTGATTAGAAAGGATGCTGAGAACATCATTGCCAAGGTGTGGGACGTTAAGAAGGTACTCATGGGAGACGAGACAGTTCCACAGCCGAAGGAATCGGACCGTTTGGGGGCTACTGGTAAGCTCAGAAGAGACGGCAAGACACTTCTCAGAAGCAGCTAAGGAAAATATCTGATCGAATAGTGCTTGTCGAGTCTCGGCCTTTACACTACTCCAAATTTCTGGCGTCCGGAGCAAGGTCACTAGATAGCCTGTGGCAAGGGTTACGGCTGAGTTCAGAGTTTCTACTCGACCGTTCCATAATGTGACAAGGGGGTCATCACCCTCATGCAAGATTGCGTTCAGGAACGGTGGGATTTCTTCGGTCAGAACGGCAAAATTTTCAGACCATTGACCATCAACGAATCTCTCCACACCAGTCAATACGAATTGATATGCTTGCAAGACCTCAGCGTAGCCATATGGGCTCTTGTTTGGCTCTCTGTGGAAGGATCGAACGGTGTTCACAGCTGCATCCATCAGGCGATTAGTGGCACTGCTGAATGGATCATCTATGGGGTTCTCGATGCATTCAATCACATTTTCCGCGAATCGCCACAAGCGCCATCGCCAATGCGTGACCTGCTCCGAGGACAGAGATGTTGCTGATGCCTCAGTGACCTCCTTCAATATTCTGGTTATCCTATCGGAATCTCCATAAGATGTCAAACCCCTTGAGCCAGCTTCTAAGATCACAAATTGACCATAAGCACGTGGGGATGTAAGGATTTCCCCAGTTTCGGCCATAAGCCCAGATAATGTGTTTTGAGTGAGCGAAAATACCTGCGCTTTCGTAAGTGACAGTTTCATCAAATCACAGTATGTTTTCCCGATATCGTCGTCCTCCCAAACACAAAGACTAGTGAGTTCGGGATGTTCTAAACGTGCCGATTCCACGAGGGCCAGCTGCTCGCGCCAAAGTTGGATGAACGTGGGCAAATCTCGTGCAGCTGTGAAACCGCGCAGTAGCGGTATGACAATTCCGGCCTTTATGATGGAGTAAGTTTCGTCGCCATCAGCGCAGTTGCTGCACCAGTATTGTCTGATCTTCTCTAATAAGGCATTTAGAAGGGGGCCTGAATCAACGAGGCCAGAGTTAGGCAGGAAAATATCGACACCAAGCTCCACAAGTAACGCCGTCAAATTCCATTGTACCTGCTCCACACCATCTCTTAGCAGGCCTGTGAAGGCTGCGTGTGTAAGCAAGGTATGTAAAGATAATTTAACTTCCCGCCTTAGGACAACACGAAACATCCGCTCCAAAATTAGGATAAAATGAGTTATATCCTTTGAAAAGCTATCCTTTTTCACAGCCGAAAACGCTAGCTCTGCAATGGCCACGAAAAAAGTCTCTAGCCAAGGCGCCTCATCCGTCTGCCGGCGAAAGGTATCTCTGGGTACAGAACGGATGGCAATGTCTAGGAATGTTGGCAGGAGCTCAGCAGGTTTCCATGATAAATGATCCGCTTCTACCCTTTGGATAACTATAGTTTCTTTTTGCTTCTCTGGTTCTGTTCCCAATGATTGCGTCTTCCCACTGACTCTTTCAGCTAATAATGAACGGAACGCATCCGAAACAGGCTTCACAGAACTCCAATCGGGCTCGTTAGTTGAGTAATCAATCCCGGTCCCTCCTCTTGCAATGAAGTCGCCTCGTGCAGGAAGCACAACATGAAGAGCAATGAGACGCTCAACTCTCTGAAGTATATGAGCTGTCTCACCTGAATTAAACTCAGAAGTAGTTATGATATGCTGAAGCCTCAGAGCCTCGAGGAAGCAGTTATCTGCAAATATAACCTGTGGAGATAGTGAGCAATCTTGGACTTGGGAGGCTCTTCAAGTGCTAGAAACTTACATTACTCGAATTATTATGTGGATCATTATGATGGGATGACCGCATCTCCCAAAGATCAAATACAGGCCCAAGGGCAGATATTAGACGCCGTGACTCATTTGTTCTTTCTTTGGCGAGATGGGCCACCAGGAGAGCAGATACCTTGAAAAAACACCTGAGAATCCCTGCAACGAGTTTCAGTTCACCTTTAAGTGCCTGTGTCAGATGGGAACTTGCAAGAGCATTATCTTTTTTGTTCGCAAGAACAACTAGACTGCATAAGCAGTCCAATATAAGGGTGAAAGTGGATAAGTAAGCACCAAGACACGATTTTTTATCCGAGCTCACACGATCTTCTTCATAGTCCGTTCGTTTCCTCTTCTTACATTTCCTATTATCATTCTGTGTGTAACTGTGGGGCAACTCCATGATGGTGCCACTGGACTCCGAACCGGAGCACACCAAGCTAGATGCATCATCGACGGTCAGGGAGATACCTGCTTCTAGGTCAGTCACCACGTCACTAACGACAACCAGAAGCTTCTGATCGGCCAAGATCACTGCTAGAGACTGTGGCAGTATTCGGTGGATAAGCTGCTGGAGGAGTATGAAGGAGGTGGGCTCCACACGGTAGGCCCGTATCGTCTTCAGTTTCTTAAGTAGCCATCTGAGAACCCATTCCTCCTTGGGAGTAGAGGGGTTCCAGGCTGGGACATCACTGCTGATGTTCAAAGGGCTTGTATGTTGCGTCAAGTCAATTCCTATGATTTGCGCAGCTTCTTTGAGTTGCAAAGTGGGACTAGCAGCTGTGCCTTTCTCAAGCTGGAGCAGCGCTTCTTGTGATGACTGGACAATCTGTAAAATCGTTTCGAATCAGCACAATATACCGGAATCTGCCATTTTGAACTCAAGAAATGCATTATTCTCACCTTTGCATCAGGCGCCATCGTAGGCTGAGGGGAGTTACATTGAGAGTACTATGATATGATAGTTACCTACTCAAAAAGTTGTTTCCACCGCCTGCCTTAACTTACCTAACTTCTAATTCCGAACCTAGTTTTTCCGACAGTAGCTCGGCGAAGAAGCCGCTTTATAACTCTTAGTAGCTCATACATCTAACCACCCAACAATCCTTTAAAAGCGGATCAGTAACATACCTGTTAATCAACGTCTTGCGGTGTGGTGGCCGAAGTGCTCCATATATTTGGCCCAATTTTTTTTGCACACCGATACAACAATTGACGGAGACACTCATAATGGCCGGTCCCAGTGATTCCCAGCAGATTGTGCCATCAAGGTCAACCAAACAGATTAGCGAGACTTTGCTGAATGATAAGGTAAAGCACCCGTATTCTTACCGTCCATGAATGCATATATCTACTTCACCTCGTGGATTGGGCTGCAGAGGAGAATTCCGTTGAAATCCGCATGTTCGGTTCTATCAAACTTTCATGGCTAACGCAATACGAACGTGTTAACAATAGTGGGATCGTGCCATTTCCTCCATGATCATCCGTTCCGGCCTCGGGCTCTCTTTCGGCGTAATATTTTCTGTGTTGCTGTTTAAGCGGAGGGCTTGGCCTGCATGGGTTGGCCTGGGATTTGGAGCTGGACGCGCATGGGAAGAGGCAGACGGTATGTTTGGGCATTCTTCCGAGCACATTATGCGGCTGTATTGAATGGACCGCAAAGCAGGTCGATGTAGACTGATATATAGTAGCTTCCTTCCGACGGGGCGATCAACCCTCTAAAGACGGCTTCCGCCCATTACCAAGGTCGTGAATATTTTGTGCAATACAGAGAATTAAACAGGATCATATGTAGTATTATTGGACTCGCAGCCTTGACATGTTTTATTCTTAGAACCTTCATAGAAAACTTACACGGGAGACAGACGGGGATTTCCCTACAATGTACGTTGCATGTCTGTACAGCAGAAAAACAATCCAACGGAGAACAAAAGATTCTTATCCTTCCTTTTCTGATGCGGAGTATTGGGGTCTTTATCATATCATCGATTGAATGTCTGAACGTGTTCCCTTGCCTTATTCGCATACCTTCCATAATACGCTATATGAGGACAGCCTCTACAATCTCATGCATGTCAATATGCAAAGCTCAGACACCCAAACAGTTATTCTCCTAAATAAGTTATATGTGCTATCATAATAAATTGGAGGCTGTGGCTAGGTACCACAGGAGGTACGTAAGATGAAAAATATTCAGACTTTATTGGTTATACTAGTAGGTCTATGATGGTCTAATTCACCAACCAACAGAGACATAAAATATATATGAAAATTAAAGGTAGGGATTCCGGCGGAATTAAAGGTGAGGCATTGGGAAAAGATTCGACCAAACTCAATCTCCCACCGAGCCCGACAAAGAGATCGAAAACCAACTCAACAAATAATCCCTGGCGATGTATCTTGTACATCACTCATTTAAAGGCTGTATCCACTTAATATGCATACAGCATGAGACTCTTAAGTGTGATATATCTTTCGTGTGAACCCTTACTTACACAAGGGGTAGTGCGATGGCTGTAGGGTCCATAGTTGAAAACATAAGGTCTTCTATTCTGGGGGTTTGCTGAGAAGAAAGTGTCAGTGGCTCATTTGGGTAGCTGAAACGCTCTCCGTTACCCAAGGAAGCACTGCTTATCGTGGATTCGACTGGAAAGCTATGATGACCGCTATGAAAATGACACCCAATGCAAGAACAATCATTTCCACAGATGCATACAGAACTAGGCTCCGAGCAGGAATTTGGTAGGTCCACGGCGTATTCAAATGTGTAGTATGCAGAAGGTTGCATTAATTGTTTCGAGGACTGATATTCTGAAGGACTTGTCGTTGAATGGCTGCTGTCTAAGGAGGATACAATAGTCACACCAGAAAAGTCGCATACCGAATCCGAGCGCTGCATATTACCGTTCTCGTCTATCGCACCTGTATTGGCAAGTGAGGTCGGCCTGATCTGGTGCGCAAACGGGGCATTCTGGGAACTGTCCGAACCCTCAGAGGTTCGATTCTCCTCGTCTATAGCCATCATATACCCCATTTCCTGGACACGTTGCGTTGTGGTACTGTTTAAAGGGTGAGAGACACATCCAAAACATTGGCAGTCATTCCCACAAGTACATATATGTGCAGCCTCACTTGTGAATGCAGATTGCGGGATAGAAGGATACCCGTAGGCCGTATTCATCAATGGCTGAGAGTTTGCCGTATCGTTAACAAAGGCGTTGCCATGAAGATCCGGGGATGAGGCGCCTATTGGCTGCGATAGTGAAGGTTTCGGCATTTCCACCCCATCAGTGCGGACCGTTTGAAGGGGGTCAGCTTCGAGTTTTCGAGGATAAGCGCCCTCTGAGAGACCTTGCCACGCGGATATATTTCCATCTAATACAGTGTATGGTGCCCAGTCCAGAGGTGGACAAGGAGCCACATGATTTAACCTCAGCTTTACACCATTTCTTTTCATCACAGGGACTGATTTCTTACAGCAAGAACCCTGTCCTTGAACAAGATCAGTGGATTTCGGTCCTTCAGGATGACAGGTATTATTGATCGTTTGGATATTGCCACTTAACCCCGGTAGCTGGCCTGGTATCAAAGTAGGAAGTGTATGGTTTGATGTTAAGGCACCGAGATCTGAGTTTGGGTAGATAACGTCCGGGTATTGGAAGGTCTCTGATGGGAATGATCGAAGTTCCACCTGTTGACCTAGAAACTGATCGAAGGTGTTTAGACCCTTTGCAATTGTTTCCGGTGCCGCTTGAAGGCTGTTTTGCCGACAAGTATGTTTTTGGACCTTCCCAGGCATGGACAGGGATATGGCAGGCCCAGACGTCGAAGCAGTGGGTGGATCTGTCTCGGACGCGGCTTTCGGCACTTGATACAGGGGCCTACATAAGCATGTTGAACCTGGAAGCAAACGTCAGTAAATGCTAAGATACCAGACAGCAGCACAGCTCAAAGAAGGTTATGAATGGGCATATATCTACCTTTCGGTATTCGAATCATGAAGGCATACATTCTCTGGCAGCTACAGGAACCCTTCGGGTGGGGACACTTCGCTAGAGGCCGCCCAGCCTTGGGAACTTTCATCATCAGTCGCTCGAAATGCTGACATTTTGAGGAGCGGTGGCCGCGAACACAAGGTTCACTAGGATGACACGATAAATCAGCATCTATAAAAAGAGGATAATTATGAAGAGACAACTTTACCCACCATGACCACTTTACACCTTCCTCGTCAAGAGGCATAGTCATTCATTCATTCGTTAAACTAATAACGCTTCTCCGACCACCCACTATTCGAGAAATCACCCTCAAAATGAATATCTTTGTGGCAATATATATCCTTGACTTTCCAGCTCGTCAGCCTGGTTGAGCCTGACCAATTCCCCCTCGTTTCTCCGGCGATCACGCGAAACCGCCTTTTGTTTTGATGATATGCCCGCCTCAAACAAGGGAACATATAGTGCAAACATCGAAGAAAGGAATTGTGGATGCCGGTCACATAAAGAACAAGCCTAGCTGAGCGCAAGGCTGGGTGAAGGATAATTACACACAGATCTGGAGGCCCCGAATTTCGGGGGGATATCGAACATCGACCAGGGGTAGCAGGCGCGGTAGATGAAGATAAACTCGAGCGAGGCGCAAGTCTAGCTCATGAATTTCGGGAAAATGAGTCCTCGCACCTTATTGACATCCTGTGCAAGTCTGAGACTACTGAATTGAGCAAGTAGAGAGTAATCTGGTAGGATTATAGAACTATACCTCAGTAACCTCGGGCTAGCCACCGCGGGGTTCAGCCTTCAGAAAGCTAAAGGTATCATACTTATTTAGTAGTACTATGATACAATACAGAGTTAGGAGGTAGTTACTAGGTAGGTACATTACTTGTATCTAATATATTAATAATTATTAACTTATAGAATCTAGATAAGGAAAAATTCCTGACAAGACTTGGGCCAATGAATGAGAACTTTGAAAGAACACTCACGACTTAGGAAGGAGACACTGTTAGGAGGGTCCTTAATTCATGCTATGAATATGTAGATATCATACGTAAGATAAACTTGAGCCTTTTTATAAGAATTATAAACGAAGAGGTTTCAAATGGCCACGGTCCACTTTTTAGAGCTTTTTAAGCTACTCCCTACAGAAAGCTACGGCCATCAAGACATATTGGTATCAAAGGAGGTCTATGATCTATTATATAGGACTGAGAGAACATGTGCAATTACAGGGACAGCTGCCACATGTTGTTGGTGGTATCGATCAGAGACACTTGTCTCACGGAAAACAGTACCTAAAAGAGGTGGGGCGAATGGTAGTTTCACTGTAGGGTTAGGGCAGGACTTAGCAGTAGGTACTTTAGCGTATGTATCATAATCAATTTTTATGTAACTAATAATAATAATGTGTACTGTACAACTTAAGTCGCAGGCTCACAGCCCATTTATCTAGACATCTTGTACAAAACTTTTACACCGGTCATTGAGATTCTAGTGTGCACATTTCTTTTCCTCCTTTGCCGAACGGAAAAAATCCATGCCCCCCGAAGTTCGCAGTCAACCAGGCGATCACCACCACGATGGGCCCGCGCAGACTTCCCCTGGGGATGCTCGTCCTGTCCAACAATTCCTCTCAGTCCCGGCTCCAATAAAACGCATTTTTGATCGCTTCCCATTACTTACATACCCCCCCAATGAGCTCCCGAAGCGTGAGCTATCCTATCCACATCGTAATCGACTGTTCGTCTTCATTGACCCTACCGGTGCACGGCATGGGAGGCCCTCTTTCAATCCGCAATGTCTGAGGTGGCAGGTCCGATGGCACGATGATTCCTGATCTTTTTTTTTCTCTTGGCTCAGCTGACGATGCTCGAATCCGACAGGCATATTTGAAGTTTGTGGGCATCGACTTCGAGATCATCCCGTCCAACAACCATGCATCTCCCACCGGCGCCCTTCCCTATCTGCTGCCCGCACTCCCCGCGGATCAATGTTTGCCTATCCCTTCCACCCGACTTGAAAAGTGGGCAATCGACCAGATCCACCGTGAAGAGGAGCAGCAGGTCAATACCCGGTTCGGGGTATACACTTCCCTGCTAGACCATCGGTTACGTAATGCTTGGGTATGTACGCCGGAGAGTTCGATGTGAACGCTACGCGCCGCTCACACACACAGCTCTATCACCTTTACTTGAACCGGGACAATTTTGATGCAGTAGCTCGCGGGCTGTACATCAACCCGTCAACCTCTAATTCCCTTGTCCGCGCTGCTTTAGCGATCAACCTCCAGCGGGCCGCGCGAGACGAGCTTCTAAAATCCACAAATTACATAGACATCAACGACCTGGAAGCGGAGGTAGGAAATGCTTTCGAGGCGCTTTCGATCATTCTGGGAACAGCGGATTTCTTCTTCGATCGCGTCCGCCCCGGCCTGTTTGATGCAAATGTCTTCGCATACACACATCTCCTCCTAGATGAGGAAATAGGGTGGAAACAGAATACGTTGATACGGCTATTGCATAAACACAAAAATCTTTTGCAACATCGGGACAGGCTATTGGAAACTTACTTTAGAGGCGATTGAGTATAACCATTAGACTCATCGATTCCGCTATAGAGTGTACATGAACGATATAACTCACAAACTCTGATCAGTTTCATAAATATAGAGAATAACTTGGCGATTTCTTGCCCATTCTCGGGATGATGTTTGTCACAAGGAGATATTTATAAGCCCTCATCAGTACTGCCACAACCGCTGAGTTCGGAGGAGCGACAGCACGTTAAGTCCTGTGCCACACCCCATGTCAGCCAATCCGAGTGGCTAATCTCAAGGAAGATCACAATTTGGCTGTTGCTGTTGCTGAAGCTACGGTGCAACGACAATGCAAACGCTCCTTGCTTTCGAACTGGGAGTCTAGAAGCTGCGCCGCATGTATGGAGAGCGTTTAAGACGTTTCCATTCATATCGTAAACCTGGACCGGCATACCGGCATAGACGTTATCTAGGACAGCAACATGACCAAATTCTTTCCATTAACTTCGTTGATCGGATTCATTCACATCCCGCAGGCCGGTAAAAAAATATGGATACAATATTGTAATCATAGTAGCATTCGAAAGGAACTGCCCCATACTGGATGTAGAATGCCTATGTGGGGCATACCTAGGTATTTTGTAATGTACAATAGCTGGTGTTCGTAGGCAAATGACAAGAATCAATTCTAACTGTCAATGGTAACCAATTTCAGCTTCTCCCCTCTTTTTTTCTGAGAGAAAGAGGGGAAAAGAACAGAGATGGAAGATGAGTGATAGCCAGCAGACGCTGCAGCTTCTCTCCACCAGCCAGGGCTAGGCATACGAGATCCTTTTAGGGCTACATTTATTTATTCGATGGAGCATCAATATTGTCGCGGTCAGTCGCCCAATCTACTCAGCCCACTGAGCTTCCTATCCAGACATGTCGAAAAGTCATAGACAGATCGGTGATGATAAGTATTATTATTCCACAGAATTCGGTTATAATGACTATACTATGGGGTGGATCTGCGTAGTACCACCAAAGAACAAAAACATCCTGCTCTTCAGAAGCCGCCAAATGACTACAGCACCTATGCTCTCAGCTTTGTCGGTGATAACAATGTTGTCATAGCATATCTACCCAAAGGGAGAGTCGAGAACAACCCGGCGGCAACGGTTGCAGCTCGGATGATCACCACAATTCACATCTATCAAATTCGGACTTACGATTGGCATTGGGCGGCAGCGTGTCTCATGAGGTTAGGCTCGGTGATGTTGTGGTCAGCACGTCGACAGGCAAATTTCCAGGGATGGTTCAGTGGGATATGGGGAAGACGGAAGGAGGATCGTTGGACGATGCCCCAACTATACTATAATTACTAACAGCATTAGACGCGAGAGACTGACCATGAAGTGAATAGGCTCAATACCTGGACGAATTGGCAAAGAAATGGCCAAGATTGAAATTGAAGTATACATATTCTGATTCGTTTGGGGATGTTCTATTCAATCCGGATTACGAGCATATCAATAAGAGCCTGGAAGGTTCTGCAAGCTTCGGAAATGATGAAGGCAAAAGAAGTAGAATAGGAAAGGCAAAAATAATGAGACAGAAAAGAGCTGCCGTTTCTGCGATAGGACCAAGATTGCGTTGCACTATTGGACTAATTGCATCCAGCAATCAGGTCATCGAAGATGTGTTAAGATGTGTTAGATAAGTGCTTAGAGTGAAAATACTATAAGGTCGGGTTGTAAGAAGGCTACCTTCCGAGACAAATGACCGTCATTCGAGGTATATATGGCGACTCGCACGAAAACAAGTATTGGCCGGAGCATGCTGCGGCTCTATACAGCAGCGGCATTTGCAAAGGAGCCTCTGGAATATATACAGCCAAGAGATCTCTATGGGGAATGCGCACCGAAGGAAATAGTTGGTGACTTTAGCCTCATGATCAATTGGTCGTTCGAATATTACAATAATAAAATACGCCTCAGAAACCCTCAGCACAATTATGGGAGATGCTGCTATAACGAGGATCAAAATGGAGAAGAGGGAAGATATCGACATCCTTAACTAGCTTACGACATTTGACAGAAGAAAAGAAGGGGAAGACAAAGTAATAAGAAAATTACCGGACGAGTATGTAGCATCACAGAGGCCAGTGTTAGCCACAACGATCATTACCTGGAAGATATGGTTTCCGACAAGATGTCGGTTGTTTCTATGTAGCTTCTCGACTCATAAACGACTCCTTGCCAACTCTATCTTTTTCATGCAACTATTGCAGGAACCATGTCTCGAAGCTCCTCAATCTTGTATATAACTACAATTCTCCCGAGTATGCCGCTTGGACTGACACCAAAAGTACTCAACTCGCAGTGGAATTTCGGATAATAACGAACTGCATGAGAGCTTCTCTCAATTATCTTTTCTATCTCTTTGAGCTCTGGCTTCTACGAAACCAAATCCGGCTGTAGTGAAAGAAGCTGGTGAGCACAGCAATCTATACCGATATCTAGGGATCGGTATGAATAGTGAGAAAGAGGGATGGGGAAAACTAGCTTTCTCTGAGGGTAGCGAACGCAGTCCTTGCACCCTTCTTGCACTCTTGTCTTGCACGGTGCGCGAGTTTGCTTTGACGCACATTTGCAACGCTCCTTTCGATTTATGGCAGTTGCTGCAAGTGCGCCTCGGGGCGCAGGTACGGCAGCATATCCTCACAGTCCCCATCGAAGCTCGAGCTTTCCAGTTCATGAATATCGGCCGAGTCGGAATCAGACAGCATCTCTTCATTGCTATCATTATCGAAATTGACATTCAGCTTCTCATTTATAGCAGGGGGTAAGCTAGTCTTTGTGCATTCGGCAGATAGAAGCCTTGCCTAGGCAAGATGCTTTTTTAGGCAAGGCATTTTTATCACACTTGGTATAATGAGTATATTAAAGTATCAAGTGGAAAGATGAGAATGACTCATAATAGGAATGAAATTAATGAGAAATTGAAAAGCATTAAAATGGTCAACTTCAGTACTCAGAGGCGAGGCGCTCAGGCTCGCCATGCACGGTAATTTTCGTATTATTACACTGGTACGGTGTATTACGAATATTACAATGCATATTAGTAAGCCACTCAAAGGTAATTTTGAAAGTATCATGTAATGTACATTACAATAAACCGGCCCATACGTGACTAGCGAGCGTGCCAATGAAGGCCTTTCTCAAAAATAATAATAATGAGGAAGGATCATTGATCCTGTTTCTTTCTAGTTCCCCCCACGTTTGGGATTTGGGGGTTACAAAACCAGATAATCATATATAGCTCGATAATTCCCCAAACAGCTGAAGACAAAGGAAGTTCGGACAGTTGTTTTCTCTACTTTACCTATCCTAGTAAAACGTCGATTTGTGGGACAAGTTTGTGACAAAGTACATCCTCGCAGAATCAATTCAGTCCATACCAAAGGTGACCGCTGGAGGACCTAGACAGCCAAAGGCCATATATAGGGGAATATGAATATCCCAATTTTTTGCACAACATCTTTTCTTTCTTGACGCAAGATATTAATAATAGTTGTATCGCGCTATCAATATGACTTATTCTTAATTTAACTACAGCTATTTGTCTCCATACTTCGAATTTTAGAAAAGATATTTCCTTATTCCAAACTTGATTAATTCATCATCTTCTGAAGATCAGTCGGCTCATCCACGGCTCGCCGCGCGTTTCAGTGTAGTTCATATCAAAAAAATAAATATCATAAAGGACATCAAAGCAGATCGATAGAAGGCTAATCCATATCAGGCAATTTGTTGATGGCCCGCATTTCAAAGTAGTCTAGCCTCGCTCAAAGTGGAGTAGTGGCCCTCAAGCTTGGATTACCTAAGAGAAGGACCTGTCGAAGCAGACGTTACTAGTAGAACTTTCAAAATTTCAAACTGAGCTTCCGCTTCTTACGGTCGCTTTCCTTCGTATATCAGCTAATGATTTTACCGTCTGACCAATGGCTTCGGCTTCAGAAGCCTACTTTCCATCCCTAGACAAATGCTTTTCTCAGGCTGTTCTGCCACTTCTGTGCGTCTATATATATATATATATACCTTAGCCGCAGCATGAAATAACTAACTTGAAATTAGATCATGGAGAGAAGTATTCCTTCACATCTGCAATCCTGAAAAGGAACTAGATAGTGCAGAAATCGTGCACTCCTTCTTGTCTCACCCGGAGAGTATCCGTCTCCTTTCTAATTCTCTTGACCCATTTGTCCCGCCCTCTTCTACCTCTAAAGCCGAATTTGAATCGAAAACGGCAGCGATCCATGTTAACGTATCGCCCCAGGCTCGATATAACTTGGATGAGATAAAGGCGGATGCTCTATGGCTAAGCCAGAAAGCTGCTATCGACGAAATTACAGCCCTTCGCATTGCGGTCTTGGAATGGCAGAGTCGACCAACTACCCAGCTCTTAGCCGGGTTTGCGGAGGAGGAAACGATGAGCGTCTTAAATGCAGCGGGCGATGATGACTCCCGGACTTCTCTAGTCGGCTCTAGGGCTATGGATATCGGCAACAAGACTGACGACTTAGGATTCTCTTCTGAACGACCAAGACGCGTGCGGTTGCAGCAGTACTACCTCTCGGAGAAAAGCCACATTGTGAAAACTTCACGAAAATTGCTGAGTCTGTCCCTACGTGATCATATCCCAAGCGTTGGCCCCGATGGGAGCGCTCATAATATCAAGAAGACAGGGGTAAAAGCAAGTAAGAGCTTTAGTGACCTAGGAGCGGCCATTTTCAAGGATAAAACAACAAAGGAGGGGAACATTGGATTTCTGCAGGAGTGCATAAAGGCCATCAGCCGTCGAGTGGATCAATTTACAGCCAATGATGGTTGGATGGGCACCACTGAAGCCGACGAAGAGAGTGAAGCATTCTGGCGGATAACAACTGTCGAAGAGATTGTGCATATAATGCAAATCATATTTCTGCGGCTTCAAGCATCTCCTGATATTCCAACTGCGGACCTCTTGTTGTCCTGGCTTCGTCTTTTAACAGACTCTGGATTTCTAGAGTCGTTTTCTGTTGTAAGTGTTGTATCAACCACATTCCGATCTCCGTCTAACATAAATTCTAACGAGTCCTGCGTAGCCTTCCGAAGACTTCCTAACATTGTTTGTATCGCTTCAAGCGCTTGTGGCTATGACAACTCTTGCATTTTTGAAGCTTCCGGTTACTATGCCATCCGTCCTCGGTATTGCAAAGGAGAGCACCGTTCGACTTACTACATCACCTCCATATTTCCTTTCCCGTGAGCGAATCGCGGAGATCAATGAAATCTTCATCAATGCAGTTAACGTTGGTATCAAAAGTGTAAGCCTGGCAGCTTTCGCCTGGGGCATGATCCTTCATACGATGCGGGAACTAGCACTGATGGCCAAGGAAACGAGAGAAATGGAGCAATGTCGCAGTGCCGTGAACTCCTTTCAATCAAACACTCCTGCGGCATCGCCTAACCGCGGACCAGATCAATCTCTCTATGAGGAGCTGATGGATTGTGTGCGAATTCCTGCATACGGGGATGACTTCGTCAATCTCTTGACAGTGGGCGCTTTGGAAAGAGGACGAGTTTTTGATGTGATTATAAATTTAGCGGACAAAGTCAGCTTGATGTCGGCTATAGATGACAATTTGACAAATTGTTGGATTCGGGTGGCGCTTCTAGATGTCGTCCGTTGCAGTACTCAGTTTTTGGACTATTCACCGGAAATTGTCCAAGCTCTCTTGGCTATTCTAACGGACCCATCATCAAACGGTTTGAGCTGCGATGAGTTTTCGAGGTACCCAAGTGACCCAAGGCTCCTATTTCTCAGGGATAGCGACCTTATGAATAGAGTATTTCGGCTGGCACGATCTCGTTTCCCCTATGAAGCAGTCCCATTTCTCAAAGTCTGCCGCGCTCTCATAATCAAGGATATAGTAACCGATGATGGCCTGCCAGCGATCCTTGAGGAGGTAGAAGCCATGGAGACATTCACCCAGGTCGTGTCTTCGGATTTTCACGGCTACGAAACTATCCGAGAGGATGAGAACGCAAATTTTGTTGCTCTTGTTCAACCAATTCTGATGATAGACTCAATCTCAAAGAAGCCAAAGTTCGGCGATAGTGCTAAGAACGCGCTCATTGTTACATCCGCTTCGCGGATCCCTGCCACGACGACGGGTCAAGTTATATCCGAGTCAAAACCTGTTGTGATTATGTGGCATCATCAGTACTCTTTTTTGAGCTTCCTGGGCAACTGGCTCGAGACTTGGGCTAATGACGAGGGAACGTCCGATGGTTTTGACGAGGATTCGATAGCCGAGATTGTAGGACTACTGACTGATCTCATATCTTCAGCTCAGACTACCCGGAGCCAAGGCGACTATGAACCCGCCGGCAAGAAGGTGTTAGAATTAGCTAGTGATGGCCTCACTAGCCATCCCGATATTGTCTCCGTTGTTACTGAGATATTGGAGCGCAATTTGCAAGACGTTGGCTACAAAGCTAGTGTTCACAAACGGCTAGACTTGGCCATCTCTTGTATGCAATTCATTCGCGCATTAATCACGATCTCCCCCAACCGAGTGTGGCCCTTCCTTTCTCGAAGTTGTTTACTTGGGGCTGAAGGACGTGGGGGCTTGATGACTTCGGTTATCGCCGCGATTGAAGTGACATCTGGAGAGTACACATTCTTGCTTACTTGCATTCGCCTGTTCGACGCTATCGTTGAAGATGCAATGTCAAATGCAGCTATTAGAAGAGCACCGCATCGTATTTCACTAAGATCGGGTAATACGTGTGATTTCAGTGCCGGTATTCCATCCCACATCATGAGCAACGTATTACAGACTTTCGTTCGTGCTATGGTTGAAGTATACAATAGCAATAAAAACTGGAGATTCAATGACCCAGAACAGAAACTCGAGATGAATGCACTCATCGCTTCTACCCTTGAGCGGATCCTTTATTACGCCTACGGGATCGATGACAGCGAAAAACCGGATTCAAAAATAACAGGAGTTTTCTCCGCTTCAGCATCATACATTCTCGAGATTCTCCGACCGCATTCAAGTGAAGAAATGCCTTTCAATCCAGTCCTTCAAATACTTTTTGGCGCCCTTCAGACTCCAATTTGGACCATTTATCTACGTCAACTTACTTTAATAGAACGACAATCGACATCAACTCTCAAACTTGTGATTAAGCTCATACAAGCAGCGCAAGTCATTGGCTCGTCTCCGTCTCCTCTAGAGGATCAGCTTTTCAAAGCTACTCCAGTACTTGTCAAGCTATATGCGCTCCATAGCCGCTATCGTATGCCCGTTCTGACCCTACTCGACTTACTCATCTCGAAAGCAGCTTCGAATTCAGAGAATGAACCGCCTTCTCTTCTCGGTCACCTCGGTGCCAAGCCTTCTTGTCTCTTCCTTGATTTATTGGCCCAATTTGACAAACCATTAAAGGATAGTTCGCTTTTCATATCTATATGGGAATTTCTATCGTCTCTTGTTAGCAAGCGTCAGCAATGGTTTGCCGTTTACCTTCTAACCGGGACATCCCCTCGAGATTCGTTAAAGCCGAAGGAAGATAGAAAAGAGACACCAACTATGAGGGGCCTTCCATTTCTCCACACTGCTTTTAAGTCATTATCAAAGATCGATCAATTTGACCCACAGACAGCGCTGTCTCTCCTTGAATTCGTCTCACTCTCATTAGAAAACTGGCCCTGGGCCATAGTGGAAATGAAGAGACATGCGGATTTCCTGAATGACCTCATCAACTATATCTCAAATCTGGACATATGCAAGCAATCGTTGGTCAACCAAATATATCTCACTAAAATAGCGGCTATTACAGCTGATATCTGCACTATTTACTTGCACTCAGCTAAAGAAACAAGAGATCGAGCATTCTTCAAGACATTGATCCCCTTGGTTTCTTGGTTTGCTCAAAACGCAGTTGAAGTCTCTGGCTACAATGTATCACTGCACGCTAATCTCAAGAAAAATTTTGAGATGAAATATGCCGGCTGTAAACTCCTCAACTTTAAGAGAACGCCACTACAGTCACGCCCGCCGGGAAGTAACTATTACTACGATATGGACCTCGCGAAGAAGCTCCTTTCTTATGATTTCTCTTGGAATGGGACGAGAAACCAAGGTTTTGCGGAAGAATTCGAGCGAGCAAATTTGAATTTGTCTCTCGTCGAAGCGCAAGTAGTACGTAGCTCCGGAGAATCTAATTTTGCTGCCACCTAATTCGTTACAGGGTCTGTTTCATAGCTGGCGGTTCTTTGCGGTTGAACATTGCGCAGACTTCATGCCTGACCGAGAGGTACAAAAGTCGATGGCATTAGTCGTTCAAAAGTGTCTTGTTGCAAACACCCGAGATCTTCCTAAAGAAGCCCTTTTCGACAGATTACAGCAATCTCGGATAGATTTCGCTTTAGCATTGCTCCAACGGCTTGTAGAGATTGGATCTAAAGGCTCCGAAGTATTCTCGTTGCTCGGCATTGCCTGGGACGCGATACGTGCCCGTGGCGCCACGTACGAGAATGCGTTGATTCATGATGATACCGAGTACTATAGGTCACTTCTCAGCGTACTATTCCTATCCCTTCAGTTCCATCTACCAGGACCGTCTAGGGCATCGCCTGAAGCCCTAAGTAAAAAGCCGCATATATCCTCAGATCTCTCAATTGTTCTTGAAGTTGTGAAAGTCATAATCGCGCAAGGCTTCAAGTCTCTTACAACGTACTTACACGATGAACCTGGGAAGTGCTGTCCTAGAGACTTCGCAATATTGATAGCAATCCTTCAGACAGCCTTACGTGTGAAAAATGCACATAGGCTATATGAGCAGATTGCTTTTCATATCCAGGATAACGACACTGCTCGGTACGCCGTCACGTTGTTTTCTTGGTCAGACCAACTCACTATTGATGGTGACCCAGTCTACGGGGAACTGAGTATGTCCTTCCTCGTTGAACTTTCTACTGTACCAATGTTGGCAGAACATCTCGCTGTCGAGGGAGTACTCATGAAGTTATCGGCTTGTCGGCTATCAAATATATTACAACAGGCAAAGGGATTTGGTCCCTTTGAGCCAATCCCTAGGCTATATACCATCTGGGATTGCGGGATTCTGCCACTTTGTTTGAACCTGCTATATCATGTTAATGGCGCAGCTCCGGAGGTTGCTACGTTTCTCAACCAATTCGAGGGACAGCTTGCTCGAGCAGCGGAGAACTTTACTGGAGCGCATTCAACCGTGCCATCCCCGCACCCAGCGAAAAGAATATGTCTGAGTATGGCATCGGAAGCGTATTCTCTAGCACTCATTTCACTCGTTCTTACGAGGCTTCGTGACGCTGGTCCTAGTGCCGGTCTAGACGCACAGGCTATTCAAGAGCTCAAGTGGGATAAACCACATGTCAAAGAAGATATTGAGGAGCTGCTGGGACGGAGACAGATTCTCCGATCTCGTCTAGTAGCCACGACAACAAAGGAACATGAATTTGCAAAACAACGGCCAGTCAACAACCGTGGGGCAGAACACCGGCTGGAGGAAAGGATGGTATCCGAATTGACAGCTGTGCTCCTCTGCCTTGGTGGTGGCGAGGTGGGATCATGATAGGAAATGGGTATTTCGCCGTTCCTGGCGTTTGAATTTAGAACGGCGTTCGGAGAAAGCCGATTAGCACTGTGCTTCTTGGCGGAAGTGGGCATCTTTCGAGGATACATACATTCAAGTAGTTTTTACTCCTTCTCATTGGTTGGTAGAATTTTCGAATGAAGCTCCAGCCTGCCGCCGTCCATCATGTCGACGTGGTTTTTGTATCTTTAATGTAGGCCAATTTCTGGGTTGTTAGGCGGCACATTGATGCTTGAAGTTTTTCATTTACCTAAGTTATACACCGAGCCTTAGTGGTTTCATTTATTCAAAACATATAACACAAGTCAATGAACAGATGAGATGAATTCCTTGTTTGGATCCAGCAATTCTTATGACTTCTGCAGCCGATACCTATCTATCCTACTATCATATACTGAATATATCATGAGCCAGGCCGGTAGCTATGTATAATGTACTGGAGTTCATATGAAAGGAAAGAACTCCATCCAAATGTAGCCTCCGCGTGAACATTTTTGTGGTTTTGCGGTTGTCCAAGACGGACACCTCGCTTAGCTACCCAGGTAGCTGACCGGTCCTTGTCATCTCCATCATGCTCTTTTGTTTCGTCGTCTTGGGCTAGGTGGAATAAGCGTCGAACGCGCCGACGAAGCACACAAGATCATCATCTCATCCAACCCATTTTCATTCAACCTTGTACCAGAGCCGTTTCTTCCTATGATACCACATACTAGCAGCTATAAACGGCCTCGGGAGCCCAAAAATATTCCCATTCATCCCCCCATTATCGACTTCAACCAGTTCGTTTGGGATTTATTTACTTATCCGAGAAGAGCGTTGCTAACGCCTTCCCCTAGACTTTTCTAAGTCTTGATTCGTTTGATGCATTATCGTAATCCAACGAAAGCTTGGTCTTCAGGCCCTGATCCAAAAAAATCTAATAATTCTTGCGGGCTCTTCCAATAATCCTTGTATGATATACGGTATATTATACCATTTATACTATACAGGGGGGATTTTCAACTATACATGTATATTAACATCCCTATCTGTAATGCGCACCCGCTAGGCCTTTATATGGGCTACACCACTCGACCAAAAGGTCATAGAAATGTTGCAATATTGTGGCCTAGTAGAGACTCCGCTTTCATTCGTATTCAACTTAAGTCAGATATCTTTTTGGGAACTAACTTGTAATACTACTAGTAGTGCTTCACCGCCTAGCCTACTTACCTATATGTGGTTGCCCCCTTTTCTTTTCCTTTCCTTCCCTTTCCTTCGGCCTCATGATGTGACTTAGACAATACAGTTCAAGATAATGATGGTATCACTCCGGCTGACACTCCTACTGCATGTAACAAAGAATTTATTGGCGATGAGGAAGACCCAGATCCTGAGGTTCCTGTGATACTAGGTATATCGGCAGACCAGCAAGACATAAATGTAATGCGAGAACAATTACAACTTAGAGATGCTCGGCCAATGCCGTTGTTTCGGAGTACCCCTATTGATGGGTTTAATAAGCTAGTCTCAGCATTACATGAGTCTCGCATTCCTATGCTGGCAAGGGCGAGTTTTGCGTTAACAGGGCCCGCGCTTGGCTACCTGACTTTGTCAAGCATCTCTTATTAAGTACAAGGATAGTCGGTTTGCTAGACATTTCCGCTTCTGGTATCTCGCATTCTACAATCAGGAGGAAGCAAATCGATTCTAGAACCCCCTATTTTGTTCATAAGGCTCACTACAGGTTGTATGGCATCATCTGAGAAACTGGTGTCAAGGACCCCTTGAAGACACCGTCACTACTTAGCTATACTAATCCGCTTCCTGAAATATAGCAGGTCAACCATCTTGTCGTACACAGTTTCCCTTGGTGTTGGCATACGCTACACTGCCCATAAGAGCCAGGGCTTAAATGTTGAAAAGGCGCCACTCAACATTAGCAGTAAGACTGACTTTGCCCCTGGCCTTACTCATTTTTCAGTGTCCCAGGGGAAGTACTACTTGCTTCGCAAGAACCTATTGGGACATTTACGGACTGACAGTGTAAATATTAGGTTATACAAGACTTTATACCAGTGCGTGAGTACCTTGTGCAAAGCTGGTATCAATTTGATCGAAGAGGTTTAATACTTGGTAGGCCCCTTTATTATTAATAGCTGATATTGCGGATTTGATCGGTAGTGGATCGCTTTAGGTACTTTCTCGACATGGGTTTTCTGTTCTTCTGATCATCCAGACATGATCTTATGAAAGCAAGTGCTCGTCGTGCTCGTTGCACAATAATTAGATACTAGCGTTATATATATTCACATATCCGGATTGTAGTTGGTGGTGAGGATATCCGGCATTTGTTACAAGATATTTGGCGGGCGATATGTAGTTTCTTGATCTCGATGGAAAGATTACCCTTCTAGGTCGCTGCATTTAGTGGGATGGGGTAGTGCGATTGCTGGGCCAGCACGGGCCTAAGAAAAGAGACAGTCTACAATCTTTACATTATTCTAGCCAGTGACGGTTGGGAGCTTAAGAGTATGACCATTCTACACTGCTTGCCATTATTGCCTTCCTATACCTATATAATGCCTTCGCCCCTAAGTTATAAGGGAACAATAATTATTATCATAGGTGAACTAGCTAGTTTCAGGCTCTAGTACAAATGCTATCCACCCCGAACCGCCGTTTCTAAATAGTCACGATACCTAATGCCTTCATTCGATCATGAACGAACAACGTTTCTAACCACTCACCCGGCCCCCGCAAGTGATATCCTTCGATTCTCCATGCCAAATGAAACCTCTCCTGCCAAGATCTCTGTTACTCCGTACGATTAACGCGAGGACACAATCATGACCAGATACTCTGGCCTGTCACAGATAAAAAGATCGCAGCCACTACTAGGTTGGGACGCTCGCCGACGCGAGGCGAGGCGGAAAATCAAACCTCAGCCCTTCCCTGCACTTTTACCATTCAACACAACGTATTTTTTAATTTTATAATGTTTAGATTTATTCTCTAGGATAGCTTCTATGTATATGTCCTTGAATATTTTAATTTCAACATGCTGGTAGCTATGTACTTGTGCAAGAAGCCTGTATTCGGTTATGGCTCGTGATGATCATTAACTTGTCCTGGCCCTTCAGGCAAAAAGTATGGGTCTTCAACACTGAAAAGTTGTAGAAACTCAAAGATTCGGCATTTCTCTTGATTTTAAGTATATAAGAATGATTAATTATGCGTTGTTGTTGATGCTATTTGATGTGGTTTTTACGGGCTGCTCTCGCGTCCGCTGGATTCCAAGGCGGTGAAGCATTTTTGGCGAGCCAAGATGCAAGAACCCTTTTCAGTTATAGAGACTCCACCATATTATGGATATCCCTTCTCCAGAAACTCGCATAAAGCGCGCTATTCAAGGCTATTAGAATGGTCGTTATCCTTCCTTGAACGCTGCTGCGAGAGCATTGGAAATCCCGCCCTCAACGCTCAAGCACCGATATGCAGGGCGAAAATCGGTCCCTGAAACCTACAAGGATCGCCTTACCCTCAAACCCAATGAGGAAAAAAGCCTCATTGAATGGCTATTTCAACTCCATCGGTTCGGAGTTCCCGCCCGGCCCTCTTGTTTCAGGGGAATGGCACAGCATGTTAGACAAGCACGGGCACTGGCAAGTAATAAAACGCTGCCTCTAAGTGCGAAGTGGGTGAGCCAATTTTGCAGACGACACCCGAGGTTAAAACTATCTTATCCACATCATTAGACCAGCAGCGGTAGAATAGCGTCTCAAGAGAGTCTCTCCAAAAGTGGTTCAGCCGTCTTGAGAGTGTATTGAAGGAGCATCGCATTTCAAATACGAATATTTACAATATGGATGAGAAAGGCTGTGTTTTGGGCTTGGGCGAAAGGGCAAGGGTCCTTATTCCGACAACTTCCGAAGTTTCATACAAGCTGTAGCCAGGGAATCGGGAGTCTGTCACAATAATCGAATGTATCAGTGGTGGGGGAGACGTGCTTCCCCCGTTTATTATTTGGTCTG
>JAHQZX020005263.1:0-82097 GCA_019804575.2 Pseudotulostoma volvatum
ATATTACATGTAATCTGAGTTTCAGACAATTTGGGTCGTGTGCTGTGTCGTTATCAATTATTTTGTATGCGCTGTGGCATTCTACGGGGTGTGCATCTCGTAGGGCCGTGCACGTGACAGGGAATACGTTTAAGATGGCTCGACCATTTCATCAAACACAACGACTGTGGTCCTGATAAACCCTGGAGGATTCTCTTGCTGGACGGGCCCATATGCCATGTGGGGTGCTCGCGGAGCCATTGTAGGGCGAGCTGCATTTTATCTTTATCGGGTAAGTCTCGCAGAAGGGTGTTTTCGGGAAGGAAAGATCGAGCCATGTTGATAATGAATACTGCAAAGAATAATTGATTTTGTTGGTGGGAGTCACAGTGAGAGTCCGGTAACAAAAATTTTTCTTAAGTTCCAGTACGGGTTTCTAAAGTGGCGACGTTAAGTCCGACTATTATCCATATTTGCACTGTTTTTGTTTACTAATTTGCTTTGGCTTATTTGCTTTGGGTCGCGCACGTGGTGTAGTTAGGAGCCAACACCTTTTAAGTTGTGGTGCAACAATATACATATTAATAATACATACTCATTAATAGCTGGCTGAGGAGGATTTCGTTATCTTTCCAACATTTCAAGTTGCTATAATGTTGGGTGCAGCTGATGATGAACTGACCCAGACAAAGCTTACCACATTCTTTCTACTTCCAGATGAAAAGAGGAGTTCAAGTGGGGTTACAAAGGACATTAACAAGAGCCCCTTTTTCGAACGGCTGCGGGCCTCAGATCCTGATGAAACACCTTTTCAGACATGGAGCGCATCAGCATTATCCCAAGAGCAGGTCAAGTCCAATGTTATCCAGCCCAAACTCGTACGGCAGCATTCATCTACAAATGCAGAGAGCCGGGCGATGCTTGCACAAACAGCACAAGAAACGAAAAGGCTTTTGCCTTGCATTCTGAAAATGATTCCTCACGCGCCGCCCAATGGTTGTCTTTTTGCGCCTCCAACACCACCAAAACTTCATGTGAGGTACTGCCCCAGGTTTCTGCCTGTTGAGGTCAAAGTCATAAACGCGGACGCTTTTGACACGGCGATCAGTGTCGCCAACTGTGCACAGTACATAACGGTGCGTGACAAGCATCCTGTGTGTATCCTTAACATGGCCAACGCATATAGCGCTGGCGGCGGCTGGATGAACGGCGCTCTAGCTCAGGAAGAGGCCCTTTGCTACCGCAGTAGTCTTAGCTTCACTCTCAAGCTGCGGTACTATCCGCTGGAGGACGACCAGGCAATTTATTCACCCACAGTAATCATTTTCCGCGAAAATCTTGAAAGGGATCATAAATTGCTGGACCTCACAAAGCCTGACGAGTTGCCTATTGTGAGTGTTATTAGTATTGCCGCGCTATGTAGGCCATTCCTAGACGATAGTGGCCCATTGCCTAAATACAAATACCCAAAGGACAGGGAGATAATGAAGGAGAAGATGCGCATTATCCTTCGGATTTCGGCATACAATGGACATCGAAGAATAGTATTGGGGGCACTTGGTTGCGGTGCTTTCTTGAATCCACGAGAGGAGGTCGCTGATTGTTGGGTTGAAGTCTTAGCCGAGGCCGAGTTCGGCGGAGGGTGGTGGGAGAGTATCGTCTTTGCCATTATGGATGACCTAAATGAAGGGAAGAAGGGGGATGGAAATTTCGGAGTCTTTTACAGGAAACTGCACGGGATTACGATCCGCTGATGCGATGATTTAAGCGATCTCTACTCAATCGAGGAAAATTATTATATACAGAGCCTTCTGATTCAGCAAATGTTTGAGGGTATTGGTGTTGATGCTCAAGGTACCTGTATATACACAATACACTGGCTTTGTGAGTGCTCCGCAATGACATGTATGCTTGATATGCATTACTTAACATTGCGTGCCGAACGTCGCCTTCCTGCTGATGTCTCTTTTGATAGATCTTTTGCCACATTATCTCCCTTGGACTTCTGGGCTTTGCTGTCTTTGTTGCGTCCTTGTCGCAGGCCTCTTTTCTTCACTGGAGAGTCCTTTGCCTCCACTGCACCCTCACCATTTGTCTTTATACTGATCTTTGATGGTCCTTTATCTAAGGCACGATAATCTCCATCTCCTAGATCATCGTCTTCTCCGTTTGCTTCTGAGTGCTTTCTTTTATTTCCAGGCTGCGCACCCCCTGTTTTCTCGTTACCATTCAACTCTTCATCACTAATCGCTGTGACGGCGGGACCCGTCTTCTTCTGTACAGCAGGAACCACAGCGCTCGTTCTCCCACCGACGGTAAGGAAGACAATCTTGTTTCCATTCGGTAAGGCTGAGAGCTGGTTTTTCTTCCCTTTATTCCAGCGATGCTTAAAGAGCCAGTCTTCGGGAAAGCGCTGCGAAACGGCTAGCAAGTCTACCGAAGTTGAACATACGTAATGAATCGAATAGTGCAATTGCTTGATCTGAGCTGTGTTTAAAGTATTACTATACTGCTCTGGGTGTATCCTGGCATGGTACAAGATCTCATCGCTATAATTGTTATTAGCACGTGAAAGAAGTCTTGTAGAGTTATACATAGCGCCTTACCCCATCCAGTTGCCGATTCCGCTGATGTTGGCTTGATCAAGCAAAAGTGCTTTTATGGGAACCCTTTTACTCATCAGTTTCTCTGTGAGCCAGCCCACGGTCAAGGTATTTTTGTCCGTTATTGGATCGGGGCCGTTCTCTTTCAAGGGAGAGTATTTGCGAATCTCATCTGCAGGACAATCTATTAATCTGATTCTCCCCAGCCTGCGAGAGTCAACGAACGCGGCCTCGGTTTTCGGATTCTCATCTGTCTCCAGCAGGAACTTCCAGTACTTTGGTGGCCACTCTTCGCTTTTGTCTTCAGGGGTCCGATAGTAGTA
This sequence comes from Pseudotulostoma volvatum, assembly GCA_019804575.2. Taxonomy (NCBI): domain Eukaryota; kingdom Fungi; phylum Ascomycota; class Eurotiomycetes; order Eurotiales; family Elaphomycetaceae; genus Pseudotulostoma; species Pseudotulostoma volvatum. Next base: position 2,906 of record JAHQZX020005263.1, read on the forward strand.
TGTGTCAACGCCCTTGATTTTCAACCAGCCAGCCATTCCGAAATGCATCACAGGGTGGGGCGGGGAGGACATAGTAATCCAAAAATATTTGCCTTGCTGGCCTGCACCAACAATCGTGTTTCCCTTCATGGCGTCCTGAAATTCGGAGGCGCTGGTTCCGACTTTACCATAGACAATATCATCATGCTGTGTATGTACGCTGGCCAACGTCTTTCCAACCAAATGCTCGCGGATGAAGTGCACAATACGTGCGACTTCAGCTAATTCAGGCATGATGCTTGACGCTTGCTAGAAAAAACGGAGGAAGGATGACAAACGGTATAGTAAACTACCCTAGACCGTCAAGTATAGTAGGTATTAAAAGAGTGAGTGAATGAATGTATGATATTCGTCTGCAATAAAATGAATGACGGAGTATAGGTTATATCTACCATTACTAGGCTATTGAGTCTAATAAGAGGACTATCAGAACTACTGTACTATTGTAAATACTTGGACGGATGAACTTATGCGATTAACAACGATTGGCTGGTTACTTACCTAACTTTTCAACAGCTGATCTTCGCCAGGGGCTGGTCACGTGGGTGTATTAAACTAGTGATAGTTGGGACATCCTACGGGTCATTGCAGATGGCCTCGCAGCAACTTTCTACATCCAGTTTCAATTTCCACTTCTAAATCCATGTAACCATGTAATTTACTATTGTCATTCTGAGCATCCCCGGCAGGCCGCTAGTCAACTATTAACCAAGGCGTCTAGCGCTTAAATCGACAACTTCACATCATTCTCAGCCCCTTTTTCAACCTGGCGTTCTGGACTGGATTCGAAAAGTCGGTTAAACCGACTAGTCGGAAGATGACCCAGCCATTTTCAACTTCCGCTCCAATTTTGAAACCCGAGTTTTGCTTCAATGAGCGGATATTGAGAGGTATTCTGTTTTGGTTTTCAGACATGAGGGCCCTTACTTATGTCCTTTTTAGACTTTCTGCGAGTCTCAAGAGCCGCCATAGATGACCCGATAACGCAGAATTTGAATGCCTTGATAACGCCAGCCCGAGACGGCTTTGACCCGTTATCCACCAATGTACGACTTCCTGAAACTACAAGCAAGCGCAAAGCAGATTCCGATGCCTGCCGGTCGTTTCAAAACAAGATCCTATACCCCTCTTGGCAAATGAGATCAGATATACTGAATTACTGTGCTGCTGTTGCTATGAGTCTAGATTCCTCGGATCCTGATCTTGTATCGAGGCAGGTGAAACCAACCAACGACAGAGAGCAGATTATTGATGAACGGATGGACCCGTATTCCACCCGTTTTTCCCCCAAAGAAACACGGGCAGAGTCACTTGCAATCCTGGTCCGGAACGAAAAGAGCATCGAGAAGATCGTTCGTTCTCGAACATGGAGCGTGATTGCTGAAAGGTGTGACACCTCAGATAACTGGGAAGAGGCACTGGATCGCTGGCGCCGAAGCCGAGCATAATCCATCTTTTAGATACGATACCGACCCTTAAAAAACATATCGACATGTGTATGCTGGGACGGAGAACTATATGCTACAGTCCCGAAACCGGTCAACGTCAATATCATGTATGTAATCCCCCAGGGTTTATGGAGTATAAAAAATTCATTGCAGGAAATATATGTAGATCGCTGCAAAGCTGCAAGGAGTGGCGCCTTTGTAACTTATTAAGCCTCACACAACAGGCCCTCAAAGTGACCGTTCATAAAACCTTCATTCAATCAAGCGCTGAATGCTGAAATGAACAATCGCAGCACATACCTACCAAGAAATAGTCATAAATGGGTCACGGTTCACTTGGCAAGAAAATCCTTGGTCGGTTGACTTTACCATATGTACGGGAACCGGGGGCACAACATATTTATCAAGTCTCTATCGGCCGGTTCGGTATTATGAAAGAGTTCGTCACACCCAAAGGCCCAAAGCTATGATATTTTACAGTGAATCTTGCCATCCTGCTATCCTACCATGAAAATCTCATGATGTCCCTCAGTTCAGTCACTGTTTTGGAATCCGTCACCAGGGTCCCTTCAAATGGGCCTCGCCTATTTATCCCAACAGCCTTGCTTATTCCTTCAAGGCATCTCATCGTCCCCCAGTCTACCGTTAGCGGCCCATTTTTTTCCTAGATCATTAATATAGTTCTAGCTTTGGGAGGTCTAGCTAAATCGCATCTACAAGGGGCACTATTAATGTTTGGAGACCAAGTCGAAGGCTCAATCGCGTCTCAAAAAAACCATATAATTATTTCCCAGAACTGATCCGATCCAAAAATCATATTTTAACTATATGCTCGTTCATTCCCCTGCTTTTATATGTCGTTTATATCGATACTTATGTACTGTAGTCACAATGGTCACATTCTTCACTTGTGCTCTGAACCTAGGTTAACAGGGGGTATACATTCCTAATACATGATCTGAAGCTTACGAAGATGCTGCCGCAAGCATCACTCTGACTTGCTTGTTTAGAGATCTGTTTAGGGTAGTGGCTGGAGTGAAATAATAATAGTTGTAACAATGCCGTCTAAGGGTTGGTTACTTAAAAAAAAAGAAAACGTGCCTATCAAAGGCGGCAAAAATACCCTTGCTTATGTAGCTTCACTCAAAAGCGGAATCAAAATCAGATCAAGTTCCGCCTTTCAGTTTTACTCCGACGCATCTTGGATGCTACCTTAGTTATAACCCCCATAGAGTCATGAAACTGTCATTTGAATTCCTGTAATCCTGTTCTGTCCTGTGCCATATGTATGGCGGACCTTTTGGTATTTTGAGAATCCACCCGAACACATCCCGTCCAATCTACTACCAGCCATCTGGAGGAACCGAAAATCCAACTAGGCAGCTGCTGTCATGCCTCAGCAATTGAGCTCCAAGGATGCGTCCTTATTCCGACAAGTGGTTCGCTACTATGAGAATAAGCAATATAAGAAGGGTATGTCATGCCCCGACTACAACGTTCAAGTGTAGGTGATTTTAATCTGACGATATTCTCTTGATAGGCCTCAAAACCGCGGACCAGATCCTTCGTAAAAACCCTAACCATGGCGATACCCAAGCGATGAAAGCTCTAATAATGAGCAGTCTGGGACAACTAGAGGAGGCCTTCATACTGGCCAAAATCGCACTTAAAAATGACATGAAATCGCATGTCTGCTGGCATGTTTTCGGTTTGCTTTACCGAGCGGAGAAAAACTATGAAGAGGCAATCAAGGCGTATAAATTTGCATTGAAGTTGGAGCCTGATTCGCAGCCTATTCAACGTGATCTCGCCCTTCTTCAAATACAAATGCGGGACTACCAGGGCTATATCCAAAGCAGAAGTGCAATGTTACAAGCACGGCCGGCATTCCGACAGAACTGGACCGCCCTAGCGATAGCGCATCACCTAGCTGGAAACTTAACAGAAGCAGAGAATGTCCTATCCACTTATGAGGAAACGTTGAAGAGCCCTCCGCCGAGAACCGATGTGGAACATTCGGAGGCCGTTTTATATAAGAATGTGATTATTGCCGAGGCAGGGGATATTGAGAAGGCATTAGATCACCTAGAAGCCGCCGGGAAAAGGAGCATTGATATTCTAGCGGTGATGGAAATGAGAGCGGATTACCTGCTAAGACTCGATCGGCATGCGGAAGCCGAGGCTGCCTACGTTTCCCTTCTGGACCGAAATCCCGACAATTCCAATTATTACGATAGCCTCATACAAGCTAAGGGGATTCCGAATAGTGACCATAAAGCTTTGAAGAAGATGTATGATGAGTGGGCGGCTAGATACCCCCGGGGAGATGCCCCGCGTCGCATTCCTCTGGATTTCCTCGAGGAAAGCGATTTCGGAGAGGCTGCGGATTCTTATCTCCAAAGAATGCTTCGTAAAGGGGTTCCATCTCTCTTTGCAAATATCAAGACACTTTATAATAACCCAGAGAAGCGCGACGCAGTTCGAGATCTTGTGGAAGGTTATGCATCCGGCAAATTGAAGTCTAAAGTAAATGGGTCAACAGGCAAGTTAATGCATGACGAAACTGCGAATTTCCAGGCTTCTGTCTTCTACTTTCTCGCACAACATTACAATTACCACCTAAGTCGTGATTTAAGGAAGGCCATGGAATACATCGAGAAAACTCTCGAACTCGTTCCAAAGTCGGTGGAGTATCATATGACGAAAGCGCGAATATGGAAGAACTTTGGAAATCTCCCAAAGGCTGCAGAGATTATGGAATACGCAAGGTTGCTGGACGAAAAGGATCGCTACATCAATTCCAAGGCGGCAAAATATCAGCTAAGGAACAACGAAAATGAGAAAGCCCTAAGCAACATGAGCAAATTCACACGCAATGAAACCATCGGTGGTGCTCTCGGGGACCTCCATGAGATGCAGTGTGTGTGGTATCTCACTGAGGATGGGGAATCGTACTTGCGTCAGAGACAGCTTGGCCTCGCTCTGAAGCGTTTCCATGCCGTGTATGCGATTTTCGACATTTGGCAAGAAGACCAATTTGATTTCCACAGCTTCTCATTACGGAAAGGTATGATCAGAGCTTATGTTGATATGGTCCGTTGGGAGGACCACTTGCGAGATCATCCTTTCTATACTCGAATGGCTCTATCTGCTGTCAAGGGTTATTTACTTTTATATGACCAACCTGACCTAGTTCATGGGCCGCCACCTAGCGGTATCAATGGCATTGGTGGCGACACGGGAGATAGTGCCGAAAGGAAGAAAGCACTTAAAAGGGCTAAGCGGGAGCAGCACAGGCTCGAAAAGGCGGAGGCTGAAAAGCGAGAGGCGAAGAAAGCAAGCGGCACAGCAAAGGGTGCAGACGGCGAGGTTAAGAAGGAGGACCCTGATCCACTGGGTACCAAGCTCTTACAGACTAAAGAACCGCTGAAAGATGCGATGAAGTTTTTAACCCCTCTGCTGGAACATGGTTTGGGAAATATACAATCGCAGACCATCGGATTTGAAGTCTATTTTAGGAGGAGTAAGTGCTAGCGAGTCTACGTAATTTAGTGCCTGTGTTAATCCATCCCGGCAGAGAAGTACCTCCTTGCACTCAAATGTCTCATTGCGGCTCGTGGCATCGACGCTTCTGACCCCGAATTACACCTCCAGCTTCTCCGCTTCCGAAGAGCGCTCGATGATTTGTCAAAAGAACCAATCCCAGCCGTGGTATCGGAGATTGTAATATGTGAATTCGAGAGCCTACTTCCCAAATCTCAAAGCCTTGAGGAATGGAACAACTCATTCCTCGTAACTCACCTGGCCAGCATATCACACGTGCAAGCTGCCCTCTCCGCACGCCTGCTTCTGAATCCCGACTCAAAACCGCAGTGCGAAGCAGATCTCCTATCGACCCTTGACCTAGAGGGCGCGTCGATCACCAAAGCCATCACCGGTCTGAATTTATTGAGCGAGTGGGGAAGCAGTCAGACCGCAAAAAGAACCTATATTGAAAAAGCTCATGAGAGATGGAACGAAGCATCCGCTTTCCAGTCTCGATGACTTTACGGGAAGAAAAAAAATTATATTTTCTTTTTTTTTTTTTACTTTTCTCTTCCCCTTGGGATTCGAACAGCTTGTTAATATCTATATATCCCTCAACACCTCATTTTCACGAAATGATATAGATTGAATGATGGGCTTTCCAAAAATTGGAGAAAAGCAAAAGGGAAAGATCGAGATCATTCCTAGCCTCAACACAGAAATAATTCAATTTGTGAAAAATTATGTTTTTTTCTCTTCTCTCTCATTCCTTCCTTTCCTTGATCCATTTATTTATCATCATGATCATGACCTATCATCATTATCATTAATTGCAAAACATGATAGTAATGGTGGGAGTGAGTGCTGATGAGTGACCGAAGATCCATATCTCGTGGGAATGATAAAAATTAATAAATTTATTCACCAAGGAGTACGTCCAGACAATCAATACCTAGGTAGTAATGATAGGTACTTTCGGCATTTTCTCGCCATAATTCAAAGCCATTATGTCCAACCAAAGCATACCCATGAGAAGTGCCTATATGGAGAACAAAGGCCGGAAAGAATGCTTTTGTAGGTACGCCAGGAATCCAGATACAGCCATCGTCATTTAAGTCTACCCGATTGTGCGCGTTTTTACAAATGCCTAATCCGCTTACGTAGTCTATAATGAAGTAGATTTCTCTAGTAGTACATAAACGCGTCTACCTAGGTACGTAGATGGATGCTATGATACCACAGTATAATACAAGAGCCTCGGTAGTCAAATGATGGATGAGGGTTAGGATAGAGAAGGCGGACTGAGGTTACCTGGGTAATGTCCTCCATTACGTTTTTATGCATGATGAATAGTCGTTTCCCTTTAAACTCGAATCGTGATTGAATGATAAGGTTCATAGGGGGAGACGGGTCGTTCGTCAAAGGAATCAAGATTGGAAGATCGGATATTTGAAAGATGAAAGGTTATTATGGAAGAAGGGAACAGGAGCGACGGGGTGTGAAGCCTACGCCAGAATCATTCTTCTCTACCTAGATACTCACTCTTCATCCTCACCGTCGAAATTGCCGATGATGGGTTTTCGCTTTACCGCGTCTTCGTCCTCGCCGTATCCGTATTCGATCCACAGCCGCTTCCACAAGGGGATGCGCTGAGGCTTCTCTTGACCTAGAACCCACTCCTTACCCTCACCGATACGCTCCGCACGTAATGCTTCTTCGGGGGGTAGAATGAATCGGGACATTCGCGACGCTATTCGGGGATCGATGATGACGTCGTCCAGCCATTCCCGTTCCTTCATCTCTTCGCGATTTGATTTCTTATATACAGATTGATGCCATTCCTTTTCTTCATCTTCAAGCACGGAACATTGCTCGTAGTATCTAGATGGTGATGTCTCGTCCGAAGTCGGTTGTGACGAATAGCCATCAACTATGTTGGAATCGGAGTCTGCGCTGAAGGAGCTATCTCGATAAGGCCGTCTGCCCGAGGCAAGAACGATAGCCGCGACTTCACGCCCTACATTGTCAGCGAGGTAGCGCCGCGTAAAAAAGCGATATATACGGATCGGGGTATTCAAGAATCCCAAGATGTGCGGAAACGGGATCGGTACGGAGCCGTCAAAAGTGGACGAGATGGTGACGGGTAGGTCTCGGGACGAATACTCTGCCGCCATGACGTACGGCGGAGTCGGTCCTGGCGGGTTTGTAGAATTGGCTGGTTCCTTATCCTTTTCTGAAGTGGTCTGATTGGTTTGTGCAGCCACAGGGGAGGCGTCGTCTGACGGAGTGATGATATTCTGCTCTGGAGCAGTTGAGTCTGAAAGCGACAGCATCGGGGCCTCTAATGGCCCCAGCCAGCCTTCATGAAGACCCCGGATATATTCCTTCCATGTATGACGTCCGATAACTAGATCGCCTTTGGGTCCTGGTTCTTCGTGTACTCCCATTCTCCGCCGGGTCTCAGCAATGGCAGTGTCTACGCTCTCTACCTCCACCACCACACTGGGTTCACCAGCCTTCCGTCGAACTTTTCGAATTTTTTCAGCTAGCCCGGCTCGAACTTCTCCTTCCTTTCTCCCTTCGACGACTTCATAGTCTACCGCAGCGGATAGTAGGATCGGTTTGACGTATTCTTGGAAGAATTCCCGGGACACTCTGGGTCCATCGCCGGGTGGAGCCGCCAGGAACACAGTCAGCCTCCTGCGCGTCTGTTCGACAGGAAGGGGCTCCTTAGATATATGCGCTACCAGATTACACCACCTTTGCTGCGCTCGCTTTTTCTGTCTGCGGTCGTAAACTAGGGCACCCGTGAAAGAACCAGTGATGGTTAGAAAGATCATCCAGTTCCGAGAGGGGAGTTTAAGACGAAATCTGGGGAGACCTGATTGGGATTAGCCATGGTCAACGGAGAAAGGTCAACGGACTATACCAATCATTCTAAATGCCGGATTCTGCTGTTTCTGGCGAGCTTTCGGAGCGGCATTTTGCAGCTGACCTCCAGTGGAAGGCGAACCCTCCGACATGTATTTCTTCTTTTTCCTTTTCCACGGGATCTGTCAAGAAGCCTTGTTCAATCGCACAATATTTAGTTAGGAATGATAAATTATTATTATTATTATTGTATCATAAGTACTTACGAAACTTATTCATAGGATCATGGAGAGCGTAGGGAGAGTGTAGTACCTTAGGTAGTCACCTGTGTATCGATATTGTACGGGGGTAACGGAGCTATGTTATTCCAGAACGGTACCAACTTTTAGCGACTCTTTTAGGTAGTAAACAGACCTATGATTGGTACTACTATCATTCTAGTTTCATCCTTAATTAATGATGATAATTAACAAGTGCCGGCCTTAGGCGCTATTCCTGCGACCTTCGCTTATCTCGTATTAGGTGCGTTCCTGGAGAACCCTTTCCCTCTGGACTCGTTTAGGTTAGATCCAGGGCCTCAACTCTGGTTAGCCCGCCACCCTGATAGGCCAGGCGCTTTTGCTTTTAGAAACTCGCAGCCGAACATCTTCGCTCCTACTGGTACACGTATATATACTACCTACCTTACATAGATATGAGTACTCATACACGGTATGAACCGTATGATATGATACAATGTCCGGACATATCATAGTAATAATAAGTATTGTCTTCCCTCTGATATGTTTCATTATTCAAAACCCTCTCGGATATTCAATTTGACTGTAACCACTTACACCTGTTACAATCGCCCCAATCTCTAACTCGACGTGCATGTTTGACCATCCTTTCGGCTTCAATACATTGTTACACCAGGCGCATACTAGTCGGGCACCTAGAGTCCTTCTAGACTACGTAGCAGCTATTAGGACTAGTCCCTACCCCTTCTTCTCCAGATTTTCCATGCTGAACTCTTGCGTCTTTTCATTCCGTTTCAACGTCTTGAGGTTTCCTTCCAAACTCACTTGGTCAGATCAACTCGCTCGCAAATCTCCCGGAATCTGTGAAGATGGATCCGAATAGCAATCGTCTACACTTGAATTTTGGGTTCAATGATCGTGCCTTCAATCCAGCAAACAGTCGCGCATACCCGACTACACCCTCAGCCTTTCCACATCCTACCTATCAGTCTCCAGGGACTCAGGAGTACGTGGATTCGCAGGCAGCCCAAGGTGCTTATGACCAAGGATACTTCGTCAACAACCCCTATACACCGCAACCACCGCAGCAAGCACACTACGCACAACAGCAATATGCACAACACGGCCTACAATCCCCTCAATCTGCATACCAATCCCGGATGGCTTACAATGCAAATGATGGTACCAACGGTTTGATTCAGCAGTTTTCAAACCAAGACTTAGGAGCGTCCCCTCGGGGTGGTCTGTCACCCCGCGCCGCCTCTCCTGTGCGAGGGCCCCGCGGTGCGGGTTCTCCCGCGCCACAAGCCGGGCACCTCGCCCCTCCAATGGGGAACCGTAACCAGAAGCCTCAAGGGGAAGACGAGGAACTTCAGCGGTATCCGGAGAGGTGTTCGGAGAACGTGCACAAACGTGGCAAGGCAGCAAAAGAATTAGTAAATGTGTTCTTCCAGGAAAACATCGACCGTGCCCGGGACCGGAATATGCGGTAAGAATGGGACCACAATTGTGAACGGTGTTTTGCTAACTCGCACCATTAATGGCAGTTCCGCCAACCTGGATAAGCTCATGCAGAGCAGCAGTATGCCCGAAGCGAAGAAGCGGCAGGAGGCCGAGTCTGCGGCAAGGAAAGAGTCTAACTTTTTGCGCTTCTTGCGCACAAAGGAGACCCCTACCAATTTCCAAACAATCAAGATCATTGGCAAGGGAGCTTTTGGCGAAGTGAAGCTAGTCCAGAGAAAAAGCGATGGCAAAATCTACGCTTTAAAGTCGCTCATCAAGACGGAGATGTTTAAGAAAGATCAACTTGCCCACGTGCGGGCCGAGCGAGATATCCTCGCCGACTCCAAGGACAACCCCTGGCTCGTGAAATTGCACGCGTCTTTTCAAGATAGTGCTTATCTTTACTTACTGATGGAATTCTTACCCGGTGGGGATCTGATGACGATGCTCATCAAGTATGAAATATTTTCCGAAGATATCACGAGATTCTACATGGCAGAAATTGTCATGGCAATTGAAGCTGTGCACAAGCTTGGCTTCCTTCATCGGTAAGCAGAGTCATCTTGGCATTCTGTAGCCATGCGGCCGTACCTTCCCTGCACCTCACTTTGAAGTTAGACGCTTACCTCATTTTCACAGAGACATCAAACCAGACAACATTCTCCTGGACCGCGGGGGCCATATAAAACTAACGGATTTTGGTCTCTCCACTGGGGGGAAGAAGCAACATGATAATGCCTATTACCAAAATCTCCTCAAGAACTCAACATCGAAGGATAAGAACCGAAACTCAGGTTTCTTCAACGATGCCATCAATTTGACTGTATCGAACCGTGGCCAGATCAACACCTGGAGGAAATCTCGCCGTGCCATGGCCTACTCCACCGTTGGTACTCCGGATTATATTGCGCCAGAAATCTTTAACGGTCAAGGTTATACGTATCTATGCGACTGGTGGTCGGTTGGCGCCATCATGTTTGAGTGTCTCGTCGGATGGCCGCCATTCTGTGCCGAGGATACGAACGACACGTACCGCAAGATCGTGAACTGGCGAGAATGTCTCTATTTCCCTGATGAGCTCGTCCTGTCACGCGAATCCGAGTCGCTGATCCGAAGGTAACGCTAGACACAATAATAAACGACCATCTTTGCTAATCTCTTTCTACAGCTTTCTGTGCGATGCGGAACATCGCATTGGCAATGATGGTGGTCAGCATGGTGGCGCCACCCAGATTAAAAATCACCCTTTTTTCCGTGGTGTTGTCTGGGATCAACTTCGCAAGATCCGTGCACCATTCGAACCCAAGCTCAGTTCAAATGTCGATGTGTCGTACTTTCCCATCGATGAAATACCACAAGAAGATAACAGCGCCGCCCACCGTGCTCAGGTTCGCGCCATGCCGGAGGAACAGGAAGCCGAGATGAGCCTTCCATTTATTGGCTACACATATAAAGCCTTCAATGCCTTCCAAGGAAGTTGAATAGCTGGGCAGGATCCCAGCCGTTCGGAAATAATGGTATCTTTGTCTCTCTAATCCCAACTCAGGTGAGGCTAACGTTTCAATGCTCTTGCATTCGCTCATCTGTGCTTGGGCTTGACTTAGTCCACTCCACTGCATTGAACATGCCGGGCGTTCTACGATGGGCAATGACTTGAGCATCTACGGCCTACATTTCATTTTGTCTTCTCCGAGCGTCTTTCACCGTATGGTAGTTACCTTGTGCACAATCCCTTTCTGGCGAAGAAGCGTCTCATTGGCCCTGCATTGTGGGCTAGCTGATCGGGTCTCCGCAGTCTTGGATGACCAAAAGCATCATATGAGGGGCTGGCTCTCCGAAGATACTCATCCTATTGAATATTCTTATGAGTTTACAGACTCTCCGACTCAAGAGTTATCAGCAAGTTATCGTTGCGTCTCGATTGTAGCTTTGAATTCATTCCTAGTAGACGACACATATTGTCACATAGCACATCGCGCAGTATTCCGAGAACTTGGATACCCACATGACTTTGTGACTTGGGCGATTCCTCTGTAAACTGCTGCTGTTAGATTTTGGAGTTATGCTCCCTAGTCACATGAGATCTAGTATATGGAACCTGAAGGCATAAGCAATGAATATTACCTTGTGCAAAGGCAACCAGTCCTGCTCTCTGATTCCTGTCAACATATACCCACTGAGAAGCCATTCGCGGTCTTGGTGTATGAGGTCCGCATCTCTCATTGGAGTATGATGACCTGAGATACGGTCGACATCACGTTGCTACGACACGAAAAGGCTCCTCAAATTTATTGTGGCTATTAGAGGAGATTAGACACCGAATGCAAATTCCAAGAAAGAAAAAACAATAATAGTGGTACATGCCATCCTTATACTTAAAGCTTCCGTGCATTATGCCGGCCGGGTCTAAGTTCTCGTTCCAGTGGGCGCCAGCCCAGGAACACCGCTATATCTTTCCTCTCGTTCAGTCTTGAACATGATCTGGACCCAGAACTCCTTGCTGTCCTCATCAAACCAGGTCCAATATTTCCCTTCCTTCCGATCGATCTCCCTGGCCTGCAACTTGAATCCACAGGTCTGGTAGGGCTCCGCAGCGACAAGAAGGTACTGATAGTTCTTGTCAGGGGGGTCATCAACCTTTTGCTCGAAGGCAGACATGAATCGCACGCGGGGGGTAACACCCGGGGTGATTTCCTGGTACTGAAGCTGAAACAGCAGACCGAGCTGCCGAGTCAGGGGGTCTCTCGTCTTCGTGATCTTGTATCCAGGCCGACCGATCTTGACGGTGTTCTTCTTCACCTGCACACCCATCGCACCGCCACCGGGTAGCAGTGCGGCATCCTGATTCTTCCCTTCCTTCTGCTCCCTGGCCGCGCGTCGAGCAAGGTTCGTCTGGTGTTTGCGGCCTTGGGTGTGCGCCAGGTAGGAACCGTCATTCTGATGAACTGTCAGGCACAGCCGGCACTCAAAGCTTCCCACATGGTTCTTGAAGAAGTACGGATCTTTCTCAAGGTCGATCGTCTCAAGCGCAAGTCGACGGAGCCGCTCGCGACGGTCTGCATTCGTCGCCGAGTGAGAGGCGACGCCGCCGCCACCGAACTTCGATCCTGCGCGATTCTGTGAGAATTAGCAACAAGAGTATGTTACAAAACCTGCATAATGAGATAAGAGAAGTCCTTACCTGATAATCCATGTTAAATCCGTGCCACCTGTAGTGTCTCAGTTGTGATCATAATAGAGCTCTGTTACTAGAGTGGTTCATAGTTATCTCGACTTCTCTTTACAGCCATTTTTAGGAGACTGTCACCTGCCCTAACCGGGTTTAGATTAGTGGGCTCGTAACGACCAATACTGCTGACGTAAGGAGAGTTTGAGCCGCTAAATATCACCAGAGTACTTTACCAATGATTAATACTGTCTGTCATAGCTTCTACTGGGATCTGAGATTCTCCTTTTTGGGCCTTAAATCTTAGGGCAAATCGCGAGAGATGAACCAGGAATTCTACAAAGGTCAACGATTATCCTTCGACGGTGTTCTATGCACCGTTCAGTATATTGGCAAAGTTGAGGGAACGAAAGGTGACTGGCTTGGGATCGAGTGGGACGAGAAGCGAGGGAAACATTCAGGAGAGTATAACGGAGTGAGATATTTCGAATGTGATAACGCCTTATTACTAGATCTTTTTCTTTTTTCCTTCCGCTTCCCTCTTAATACTACTATGTAGAAAGTTCAGCGAAACATAGCTCATCACCCTCTCAGGCAAGAGTAAACGACTCACACCTGGGCTATTTATCCGCCCTTCCCGACCAGGTGATAAACCGCGGGGTTTCCTTGAAGCGCTTCATCAAAAGTATGCATCTGAGTACGAAGAAGAGCTCGCGAAGCGGCAGGATCAAAGTTCGGATCCCGCTGTTCCACTACACGACCTGATACAGATCAGTGGGAAGATCGTAGAGGAGGTCGGGTTCGAGAAGATCCGCAAGCAACTCGCTGAACTGCAGCAGCTGAGGATTGTGCTTTTAGATGGGTTACGAGTTTCGGGTGTTCTAGCGCACAATCAAGGACTTGAGACAAGGGAGGAGGCGCTTCGACGGGTCGAGAAGTCCTGTCCGAAAATCGTTGAGCTCGATCTCAGCAGGAATCTTCTTTGGAAATGGACTGACGTTCACGATATATGCAAATCCCTGAAGCAGCTTAGGAGCCTGAAACTGAAGTGAGTTTCGCCGACCTCCGCATTTGGTATACCTTCACCACAACTTACTAAATGATTATGCCTAGTGGAAACCGGTTCGGAAGAGTTGTCTCCGGATTGGTGTACAATGGGATCTCCGAGTTGCATCTAGATCACACATTACTGTCTTGGGATGAGGTATGAGTACCATGCGTTTGATATGTATGATTTTGTTAAGGTATCTTCAATTACAGATTGCCCAATTGTCCTACCAATTTCCCTCCCTTACCTCCTTAGCAGCTTCCACCAACCAGATCTCAATCCCCTCCAGTCCAATCTCCCAGACGATCAGAAGCCTAATCTTAGAGCATAACGAATTTGCAACTCTCTCATCCATTCGAAATCTGGCTTCATTACCAGTTTTGGAGCATCTTTCTTTGCGGTCGAACGATATCAGCAGCGTCTACTCTCCCATGGAATGCAGAAAGAACAATGATACCCCGTTTCGATTTCCCGGGACTTTGAAATCCCTTGACATCGCCTATAACAAAATAGATTCTTGGTCATTTGTCAACGCGCTACCTGACGTTTTCCCCGGCTTATCATCCCTTCGCATCTCCAACAATCCGCTTTACGATCAACCCGCTGCACCATCAAAAGTCACAAATAGACACGAAAATCCCATGACAGTCGACGAGGCATTCATGCTCACTTTAGGTAGATTATCGTCTCTTACCAGCCTCAACTATAGCAAGATTTCCCGGCAGGACCGTGCCAATGGAGAGCTCTATTACCTCTCTCTTATAGGCAAAGAGTTGTCTGCTTTTCCGCGAAGCGAAGAGCAAGCCATACTTGCTCAGCACCCTCAGTATAGAGCGCTCTACGAGATCTACGGTGAACCAATCATCAAGAGAGTTTTAGATACCGGCAGAGAACCCGGCACCGTGCACCCACGATCTGTTGCAGCGAGATTGCTCAATTTCACATTCTACCTAGCACCAGCCTTATTGCACCAGCCTCGCTCGGATCTTATGAAAAATGAGGTTAAAATGATAAGGAAAGAACACATGTGCAAAATCCCAAAAACAGTCGACACATACAGAATCAAAGCTTTGGTATCTCAACTTTTCAGCCTCCCACCACTCTCATTCCGGCTCATATGGGAGACTGAGGAGTGGGATCCCATGGGAAACGCAGCCAAACAGCTTCCCGGTGAAGATGAGTGGGATAGCAGTTCTTCTAGTGGTTTCGGTGATGACGGCGATGGCGACAAAGGAGATGTCACCAGTAAGCAGCTATCTAATCATCCTGGGAGAAAACCGCAGGATTACGTCC
The DNA here is from genome assembly GCA_019804575.2 of Pseudotulostoma volvatum. Lineage (NCBI taxonomy): Eukaryota > Fungi > Ascomycota > Eurotiomycetes > Eurotiales > Elaphomycetaceae > Pseudotulostoma > Pseudotulostoma volvatum. The sequence goes on from JAHQZX020005263.1 coordinate 18,038, forward strand.
CCGGTCCGGGATACGATGCGAATATGTTAATCAAGCGAGAAGTGGAGCTTGTAGATTCGACACGACAAGTCGGCTTTTTTTTTGATGATAATGTTAAAGATGCGTTGGTTCGAGTAGAGCCTTTGTAGTACCTATATACATGTAGGTGTGTACATAATGGCCTTTATTATGCACACAGTACTTACTGTGCACTTACTACCTATCATAGTAGTTTAGGGCTTTCTCTCCTGGAATATTATAAGTGTTTCATTTAGAAACTGAAATTGGAGATTACCTATGGAAATATATTGATAGATTAACTATATCAAACTACCTAAAGCCTATCTACCATATTCCAGCTACATAGCTATAGAATCGAATAAAGGAATTATTACATTTCATCCAAGTTTGATGACATTATGATAGTATCTCAGTAGTTAAGGATTCAACGATACCTATCCCTTTCTGGTTTTTTGTTTTTTCATAGTGAGGAACCTGCTCAACAAAGTATGTACATGTACATAGTGCTCGGACTATCATGCATACCTAAAAGTATGATATGTACTTAAAGTTACTATTTATTTGTACATACATATCTATATTGTTCCATAGATTTGATCTTGATAATAACCTCAGTGCTCCATAGCCCAGGCTTAAGTTAAGGCCTTGGACATACATACTATAAGAAGCTTTTCTAATACTGTGGATACTAACCGTAACATCCGCACAAAGTCGTACGGCCTGTTTCCCACTTACCACAATAATTTCATCTTATATCCTTAGTACCACACTCTAAGTTCCCACTACCACAATAAATTAGAATACCAATGCCTATCCCTAATCCCCCAGAAGGCGGCCCAAATGGCGGTGCTCCAGCCGAGACATTCGAAATATTAATCCAGTCTATTCAGGACTTTGCCCTGAGGAATGGCTTTTGTGGTGTCAAACGACGTGCCGGCAAGTACCCCAACCGTCAGCCTATGAGGTTTGAATATCGAATGCGACTGTGGTTATACAAGGTCTTCAGAGTCAGCTGGGCTAGGAAATGTGACAACACAAAAGCTAGACTGTCCCCGGAAAGATATTGCAAACGTATTGAAGGACAATCGCTGGTAATGGGCTTTGCGTATCAGGCGCGGAGAACACATCCATAGCGCCTCTAGCGACCCATCCGGCCACCCAATGCATTGCAGAATTACGCAAGATCAGCTACAGCACCTTGCGGATCTCTCTTGGCATAACACGATCCGAGCTCGTGAGGTATTCCATAGAGATAAGGCCAAATCCGGCATTGAAAATGGAGTTAATATTCATTAGGCCAGTAATATTGAACAATGGCATCTTGAATCTGTTGATCTTGTAGGTGTCGTCAAAGCTGAGTACCTCAGGAAACCATAGCCACATCTCACACCAAGAGTACGTCCAGAAGAGCCCTGTAGCATGGCTGTAGATTTCTAGAACTCGACGCTTAACACCTTGCTCTCGAAAGGAGCGGATTAGTGCTGGATGGGTGTATAACCGTCAAGGGCATCAAGTCGAATCCTCTGCTGGGCGTTATTGACACCTCTTTGAGTGAAAATAGCCACAGGAAAGTAGTCACAAAGGATCGAGCCTGCCTCACGAGCTCGGATCGTGTTATGCCAAGAGAGATCCGCAAGGTGCTGTAGCTGATCTTGCGTAATTCTGCAATGTATTGGGTGGCCGGATGGGTCGCTAGAGGCGCTATGGATGTGTTCTCCGTGCCTGATACGCAAAGCCCATTACCAGCGATTGTCCTTCAATACGTTTGCAACACCTTTCCGGGGACAGTCTAGCTAGCTTTTGTGTTGTCACATTTCCTAGCCCAGCTGACTCTGAAGACCTTGTATAACCACAGTCGCATTCGATATTCAAACCTCATAGGCTGACGGTTGGGGTACTTGCCGGCACGTCGTTTGACACCACAAAAGCCATTCCTCAGGGCAAAGTCCTGAATAGACTGGATTAATATTTCGAATGTCTCGGCTGGAGCACCGCCATTTGGGCCGCCTTCTGGGGGATTAGGGATAGGCATTGGTATTCTAATTTATTGTGGTAAGTGGGAAACAGGTCGAGCGACTTTGTGCGGATGTTACACGTACGTCAGAAAAAGTAGTGGTGTAGCCACGCCAACTTCCTTCCTGCCACACCAACTATCTTCTGCGGCCACACTTGCTAGGACTAAAACCGACCCCAAATCCGAGTGAAAACACATCAACCACCAACTCTTATAACTTTGCCGCGACCACATAGTAATTAACTCTAGGACCTAGGACCTTTAGTTTAGAGGCTATACTGCGTTTTCTAGGTTTTAGATTTTTCGGAAAGGGGGTGGTTGCATTGTCATAACTCCTGGAAGTTATTAGACAAGTTTGTTTGTAAGCCTCCCAAAATGTCCACACCAAGCCACCCTGTTGGGTGTAATCACGTGTATTTTTTCACGCCAAGGTCTCTTCTTCCCACTCTTCTCGTTCCCAGCTGTATAAGCTTCATGCCTTATGATATTTAGTCAATGTCTAGCGACTAACTGTACATATGATTTAAAGATGTCCAAGGAGAAGCCAAGCGCAACATAAACCTTACATTTTATTACTGTCTCTCAGCACTGAATCAATACATCAGAATGGCACGGCGAAAAAGAGCAGTTACAGCTAGCATTAGCAATGGGAAGCGCGTGAAACACGGTATAGAGAATCAAAGAACAAGAGCAATAAGTGTCGCTTAGGGCCCAGCACAAGATCGTTTTGTGGGGTGATGTCCATGAAGAACCGGAGGAAGAAGTCAAGATTCAAATGGCGAGGGTTTTAAAGATATAACAGACCGTGACGAAGCAGCAGGAGCAGAAGAAGGAGGCCACAGCGATTGGTGGAGAACAGAGAGAAATGGAGGAGACAACAAGAGCAACAAGAGGAGAAACATTCTATAGGTTGATTCAGTCCCCTAAGATACGCTTACTAAGCAGGGAAAAAAGTCCAGACGCCGGAACTATAGGGCAGGATTTTTTCATTATAATAATGGCATACTATCGGAGTCCAAAAAGAGCCTGCTTGCGGGTGATAATATTACGAATCAACGTCAGCTCCTTGTCACAAATGGTAAAGAGTTCCAGAGTCAAGTTGAAGGGGTGGAACTTGGAAGAAGATGTTAGGGCTGTGGACGAAAGTCACTGCTTCAGCAACGATCGAAGAGAAAGACCTAAGCTGGGATCACTTTAAACGAGAGTATAGCAGCGAGGCCTTCCGCAAGGTTGTTAACTATCTTGAGGAGGAATGATTGAGAGACGATATAGCAAGGAAGTTTTTACAGTGTTACACTAAGTTCTACAAGCACTTTGGTAATAGCGCTACCTCACGCGCCGAAGGGGCATATTAGATGTTGAAAAAGGATCTTGGTGTATCTACTAACGGTCTCTTGACGGCTGTACAATCGTTTGAGCGCATAATAACTTACCAGCATACTCGTATCACGCAACAGTGTGATGATGAGAGGGTTTCGAAGCTGGTAAACCTTTTGATTCCTTTGTCCCGTGATGGAGTCACGAAGATTTCTCAGCATGCGCTACGGAAAGTCTTCGCGACCTATGTACAACAATCATCTCCCAGTCGGGCCAGGCAAGGAATCAATTAGGCCTTGTACGGGAGTCACAACAAGAACCATTGGAATCCCATGTATCCATGTCTTAAAACGCCATTCAGATACTCGGCTCCCACTCCCTGCGGACCAATTCCATCAACATTGGCATCTTTATCCCAGCTATGAGCGTGCCCTTGTAGATCCACGTCTATTGATTCTGGAGCCACGCGTTGTGCGAACCCGCGGCCGTCCAGTGAATTCCATTAATCAGCTCATCCAGGCAGAGACAGGTACGAATACTAGCGTCCGGCGAGATCCATCGGTCTTTGAGGCACGCAGCGTTATCGGGGTCGCGGTAATGGTCGTGGTCGGGGAGCCGAACTTGAACCCAATCAGGGGAATAGCTAGGGGCCTTCTCAGCGGGGTGGTCAGCAGGGTGGTCGTGGTCGCGGTCGCTGTCGTGGGAGCAGTGATGGCGAAGTTGACGGAGTACCAACGAGTATGACAGGCATGATTCAGTTCTGATGAGTAATATCTAGTTAGTTCCTTCTAGCGACAGATTGCATGTAAAATGCCTTAGAAAATTTTGCTACATGAAATATGTCTCCATTGTTAAGTGCAAGCAAGCTCCACTAAGCAAGCTTCAGTCACTACTTCATGGACATGGTATAGCTTTCAATTTCCTGGCAAGTTTTGCCGAGTCGGATTACAAAAAGGGAGGGGAGGAAGTTGTCCCACTTAAGAGCTTCCGTGATTGGTGTCGAAATTCGAAAGGCGCATTGAAATGGATCCTGGATTTCTAGAACGGGAGGATGCTGGACAAGTTTGACATACGGCTCCTTCATGTGTTTCACGAATTCGTGAAAAGCCACACCAATTTCCTTCCTGCCACACCAACTATCTTCCTGCCACACCTCTAACTTAACTAAGCTTAATGTCCATGAAGTAGTGACTGGAGCTTGCTTGCGCATTATTCTACTTATTAACAATGCAGACATATATTTCATGCAGCAAAAATTTCCAAGGCACTTTACATGTGTTAAATACCACTCGGCTATAAGAAGTTGCGCCGTTTTTTTTACGAGCTAATAGTATCTTTAATTCTAAGCCGCTTATCTATCAACATGAATTTTGTCGCTAGGACCTAACTATGTTACTCATTAGAACTAAATGTTGGATACGTGCTGAGTTAAGAAAATTGAGGCTTGTTGATTGTTATGTTCTCGCTAAGTACAGAAGAAAATTTTTACACTAAAGAGGGCTGACTAATCTAACACTAAATCATCCCGCTCGTTGATACTTCGTCAGCTTGGTTGTCAATGCATATCCATGGGATTTGGTAAAGTCGTTGATAAAGTCAATCGCTTCCTGCATTGTACTAAACAACTGGTCATCAGGTATGGAAGTAGACTCCGGTTCATGCACAGCATTTTCAATTTCGCTGTTACTATCACTTCCGCTGGCATAGTTCAACAGAAGCCGATCTAATGACTGATTTGACGCCATTGTATCTGGTGGTGCCACAGGTGGAAGTGGCAGATATGTATGCTATTATTACATTCTACTATGCGTCCGCCATGAATCCTGCCCTAAGCCCTACCACTATGCGCTACTCCTAGCAAGGTGTGGCATGAAGAAAGTTGGTGTGGCTATACCACTACCCTAAACTTAAGTTGGAGGGTGTGGCAGAAAGATACATAGTCGGTGTGGCGGAAAGGTAGTCGGTGTGGCAGGAAGGAAGTTGGTGTGGATATACCACCGCCCTAGAAAAATTACAGCATGGCAATGTGTCCCGCCTCCCTAATAAGGGAAAGCACAGCGCATAGTGCGTGCGAATACGAATTCTCTTATTAAAAGTGAGGTTGTGGGTTATACATACCAGATACAGCAGGCGGTAGATGACATTTCACCGCTTTTTGTCATTGGATGCGTTATCGTCATTCCTCTAAGGCGCCTTCTTTGGTACATTGTGGATACCGACATTCATTCGAAAGTGGAAATAGGGGCAGCTTGGGTTCTCCGTATGTCGGAATACTGGAAATCAACTGTGAGTATTAATCAACTTAAAGAATGTCCCAAGTCTTGCTCTGATAGCCTCCAGCCTAGATACTGGTGCAAGCACTGCAAGACTTTTGTCCGCGACACGTCTTTCGAGAGAACCCAGCATGAAGCGACAGCAAAACACCAGTCAAATTTGAAACGTTTCCTACGTGAGCTTCACCGCACTCGGGAGCGCGAAGAACGAGAAAGCCAAAGCGCCAAAGATGAGGTACGAAGGCTCGGCCTACTGGTGGCCGGTCCCTCTAATTCCGGTGGAGAAGCACCTGGGCTGCCTTCAGGCCGTACTCCTGTGCTCCCTTCTCCTGCACCTCGCGCCGCTTCGTTAGAAGAAAGGAGGAAGCAAATTGCTCAGTTAGCCGAGATGGGTGTCGCTGTACCTGAGGAATGTCGTCGCGAAATGGCTCTTGCAGGCGAGTGGCAAGTTATCTCCGAAAAAGCGATCGCACCTCGGGACAAAAAAGACGTTGAACCTTCAAATCTAAACATCGGGGTTCGGAAACGCAAGCTTGAGGAGCAAGGGGAGGAACAGGAAGAAATTGGTGAAAAGGCTGACAGGAGAGGCTGGTTTTCTGTGACTCGCGATTATCCTAATGCAGACCGAGGTGAAGACTTGGATGTGCTCCTGGAGAAAACTAAGGATATCAAGCGAAAAGAACCCGCTGCAAGAACTATTATGCGGGAGATCAAATCTGAAGAAACATATGTTCCTATCAAACATGAAACTGACCCACTACTCCCAGAGCCTAGCCAGAAACCTTCAATCAAGAAAGAGGAGTCCTCTGAAGATGATTTGGCCAAGGCTTCATCCAAGGTGAAGGAATCTGAAGGGACGATGCCTCATGTGGTTTTCAAGAAACGAAAAACCAAATCCCCGAGAAAATAGCTTTTAAGGCGCCTTACCAGATCTAACCCTTCTTCAGAGACTATAATATGAAGCTAGATGGCGTTACTCTACCCGGCGCCGATAACATGCCACTGACGTCGGACGCTGATCGTTAATTCATGAAGATCCTTCCTGTCAAGGAGTAAGACCTACTCTGCAGTGTCATCCTCAGACCAATATTTTGTCGCTACGTGATTCACTTGGCATATATTCCACCCTCGATACGACAAGTAACGCCCAGATATGAGGCTTCTTAGTGTCATAGGGCCTTTCCCTTAGGCTAGCCGCTTATGCCCGGCTTCGATTCTGTTACAGACAAGTTGTTCGCAATTCTGCTGTTATTCATGTATGACATGGAGCTATCCACAAGATAGAGTGATTCTAATCGATGGTAATTTTGATCTGGATCTTATCAATATTCCCCTACTTAGTTTCAATTCAGACCAAAGAGCGAACTACCAAGATGGATCTGCTCATGGAATTAAGATATCATAAATCTATGAGGCTTTAATGATACGATGACGATGTATCGGAGTTTTCTAGGCCCTGTTCAGTGTCTAATATGTGTGTAAAGAAACGTTGGGATTATGCATAGCGAACTACCTAGGCAGCGGTTATGAAGGGCGGACGCAGGAATGTAGCAAGTAATCATGGATCACTATTATCAGAGAGTAAGAGAAGAACCCCATATTTACTTTATGGCGATACCACCGTAGAGATTTCTTGCTGGCGGGTATAACTGGACGGCATATTTCATCGGAGCTTGTTGCAGCTTTCTTCGCCATATAATAACAATCCGCCCAAAATCAAATGCGATTATAATAGATACATAATCCACCTCCAAGTAATAATCATACAGTACTCAAGACACAACTTCGAAACCAGCTGTCAAGATACATCCAAAGACATAGAATAAAGTCTTAATCAACAGGGGCCAGTTGTGGTGTGCCGTGGGCCGTTATTGGTTATTGCCACTTGCCCGTTGTCGACTTCACGAGACCTTTGAGGAGCTTGAGTTCGCCAGATACCTAGGTACTAATAATTCTCCGGAGCTGACAGCGAGGCTCTATCGCGCAACGGCATCATCGACGTTCCTGCTCTTATTTTGGAAGCGGATTCTGTTCTTCCTTCAGAAAACAAGTTCGGGGTGACTTTCACCGTTACTGGTTGGTCTCGCTTATATATTCCGGTGAGGTACGTGATCCATTGAGCCCTCCGCTCCATCGGCGTTCTCTGTCGTTACTAGTATTCTCTTCTGCTATGCATCACCGATCATAGGCAAGCCATTTTGCACATGCGCCTCCTAGTTGGCTAGATTTCTTATGCTTGGTCTCAATATGACCCATTGTCTTGCCCATGAGTGGCCTAATAGCCAGGCCCAGTGTTCTTCTACTTGCATACTAGCATTTTAATGCCTATGGCGACCTGACAACTAAAGGGACAATGGTTCAGAACATAACCGAAAGACTTATCAGCTCATCTAGAATCCTTCTAGGGATTAATCACTGCACTGCAGTGACTTTGAGCTTCATTATTATGCTACTGCATTGGATGTATTCTGATCAACAGTCATAATTTAACACCGGAGACTCGTTTCCACCTTACTTTGGAAAATGATCGATCAAGAGATCGTTATATCTGCTTTCTATACTTGACACTGCGATGAATTTACTTGTTCGGGGTTTCTGGAATGATGCTCTCTATTGCGCTGAAAGGGTTGCTAATCTTTGACAGTGAAATTTAGGATAACTTTCCCATTGCATTTGCCATTATTGGATTTACGCGCATCGAGATAGGGAGGATCGGCGAGAACTAAAGACGCTTCGCGGGTTATTCCCCAAACCATTTCAAGCCACTAGGTTAATTGCATTGCCGTCGAAGCTCGGTGGATCTTCTTGCTATAGTATAGATTTGGTGAATTTAGGCTTTGATGATGTCGGAAGCAGAGCCAGCAAATTCACAACCACCAGATATTGCTGGAGCAGAGCAACAAGAGACTGCGACTGCAATCCCATCTCCTCCGGAGAATGTTCCGACGAGACAGCAAGAACAAAAATCTCCTTCTCATGAGTTACAATCATCTACCAACGACTCGCATGAGCCTCCATCGCAGCAAAGCCAACAGCCAGCTGAATCATTGCAGAATTCTGCGCCCTGCGGATCGACACCCCCACCGAAGAACTCGCCATCGACCCAGTCAAATGACCAGCCATACCCATCAGCGCAGCCAATACAAGCCTCAATCGGATCCCCATTGCCTTCAAATATGCCTCCCATGCCCTCTGTGGGTCAATATATCCCTGGGGCAACGCAGACAAGCATCGCGCCTAATTCCCAAACGCGATATCACATACCCGGCGATCCAAGCAAAATGGTCTCCAGTGGTCGGCATAAGAAAGAAGTAAAGCGCAGGACCAAAACCGGGTGCCTCACATGCAGAAAGCGGAGAATAAAGGTATGTACTAGTACTACTATCGGTATACACGACCCGGGTAAATTTGCGAGAGCGGGAGCCGGTTCCACACCATGAGCCGTCGCTTAGGTTGCTGCAACACCTTATTAGCTTGGCCTCGAGCTTGTCTCCGCGCATCACCCCAGCCCACTATAACCCCGCTAACCTAATATCCCACTTGGGTTCTTCTTTACTCTGTCAACTTCAACATATCTCCAGTGACTAACATGCGATTGATGTTCTTTCTAGTGTGATGAGGCCCATCCTGTATGCAGGAATTGTGTGAAAAGTAAGCGCGAGTGCTTGGGTTACGATCCCGTTTTCCGGCCACAATTAGCGCCATCGACCATACAGCCAGCGCAGAATCATTCACCTTCTTTGGTGGTCCCTCCTCAGGAGCCGCCCTCGCATCCCCCAGCGCCTCTTGGATACGTTGCTGCAGTGACCCAATCCCTTTCATCATCTGTGCAATCAGATTCTCCTACCCCTCCCGTCGAACAACGTAACTACGGTTCGGGTTCAACTATCGACCCCGTCCTTGAAGGGAATAGTCTATCCGCCATGGCGAGTGTTCAAAATACGCTGGATAGAAGCCTACATCAGCCTGCAGGTGCGCCATCGGGCGCAGCCACCCCCGCCTCTGAAACTTCTGCCCTTAAAGGTGTGTTTTGATTCTGCAAACTGTTTTAATAGGCATGGCTCTACTAACTAGGTCTCAGAGAAGCATGTTAAAATTAATGACTTGCTCGCTCTCACGGGTATCCCTCCTCCACCTCCCCTTCCAATTTCTCCTATTCAACAGAGCCGGGTGAATGAGATTCAGGCCGTGTTTTTGACCACATATGCACCTGCAATCGACAAATTCCTGGAGACTCGCTGGTTTCAGGAAAAAGGCCTCGCTCTTCTCCTACGGAACCCTCAGCTTATGACTCAGTACTCCGGTTTGATCGATGCATTCAACAACCAAGACGTCAATAACCCAGTTTTACTTGGGCGAACCGAAAGCTTTGAAGCTTCGGTCGTGTGGGATTCAATGACTTTGTGCCGTTCCGCAATGACACTATCAAACGGGAATGCAGGAAACACTCAGGATCCCGACCTGTTAGCGGCGGTGAAACGACTCGAAGCCTTCGAAGCGCTTGTCACCGGAGAGCATCTCGAAACAAACCCTTTAGCACAGCTGTCAATCCGTGAACCACTCACGAAACCGCCTACACTCACTGAACAACTCCAGCAAAGAATGGTGGATTTCTGGAATTCGATTGGACATTTCTTGACCCTTTATGATGATGAAGCCAGTTCGGCCAAAGAGATCGACGATACACTGGCCCGTGCACGCACACTGTTGGACACATATGAAAATAGGGATGTGGTATATTCAATTGCCATTGCTCGCCATATAGGACAACGCTGGGCGGCCTTTCCCCATAGTGTTCCGCAGCCCGTCACCACTGATGAGAAAGACCCAGGTGCTAAGCTCTATGTTGCCCAAAAGTTCCTCGAGCAAGAAGCAGGTGGGAAGGGTACTACACAAGTTATCAAGCGAATATGTGGCATGGTAGTCAGATCTTGGACTGTGTTCCGACAGTGGCGTCCTTGACACTCTTTCTCCTTATGATTCTGTAAAACCATGGGCCTTTCCTATGATCTTTTCAGCGAATCCGGTGGCCGTTCCCTTGTATTCGCCGCTTTTTTTGCCTTTTTATTTCATGGGCATCGCCAAAAGGAGTTCACTTGAGCGGTTTCAAGGATGGGGGCAGTTGGAGTTTTTTAACAGTTGCCAATTCCTATAATATCCTTATTTTTCTAGTTTGGATGGATGCCACCACTCCCCTTTCAACGGTCATTATATATGGGTCTGCGACACCGGATCTGCTGCTGTTATGCTTTTGGGGCTGCTCTTGCATTGCATTGTTATTTTATTAATGTCATATCAAGGAACCGTCCCCAGGCATAAAAGTAGAGAAGATTTATTAGCAAATGTGATAGATATGTACGTCTTCTATCAGCCTTGACCTATTTCTCACGGACAGCCTCGCCCGTATCATGGAGATTTATGTCTCTAAGTGATGCAGGAATCACTTTCTAGAATACGCTATCCAAGGGACTCATCCCCATATATTATCTACAGCACCCGATGAGGCAATCACACTTAGATCATTCTTGCTAATGTGTAGTAAAGCAGATATTTTGAGAAAATATCTTCCCGGAGGTAGATCAAGCACGTATATCTGTTTTTCTTTTTGTATGGGTATATGTGTATGTACGTATAAGCTTTTTGATTCTCTTAACTTTTCTATTTCTTCTCAACCCGTTCTAAGAATTGGTTTCCTCTTTTCTTGTCTTGAACTCTCGATCTTTTTCCATTCATCTTATCACCACCATCTTCTATAGATCCGCTTGTTCTGGAACAGGACTTTTCAATTTGCCCATTTGCAATGCCAGGCGGATATTATCCATAGTCCACTCCTCCATTGCGATTGAGGTCTATTTTTTTCAACATTGTGTTAGATAAGCTAGGAAACGAAGTTAAGAATGTATCTGTATAGTATATGATACGGATGTGTGTCCGCGTGCATGCTATGGGTGTAGGTTCCATAGGGAGTAAAAAGATTAATGATAAATAACAACAACATTTGCACGAGAAGCTAGGCTCCAAACAAGGAGAAAGAAATGATTGGAATGTTACCTCGACAGTCCAAGTGCCCATATGCGGGACTAACATCACGTTCGGGTTACGTAGAAGGCCAGGGTGGATTTTGGGCTCTTCTTCAAAGACATCAAGCCCCGCTGATCGCACCTTTCCGCTGTCAAGAGATTGAACAAGGGCCTCTTCGTCAATAACTGCGCCTCGTGCCGTATTGACAATGATAACACCATCTTTCATCTTGTCAAATTCTGGCTGGCCGATTATATGACGAGTGTTTGGCTATTAAAGTCAAATCAGTGGTACAGAAAGAGTGGGTTCTTTTTCCCCTTCTATCATACATAAGTCTTTAAAGAAAAAAGGAAGAAGAAAGGTTCTGCTAGGATGTATAAAGCAAGGAGGCAAGCAATCCAATCCAATGCATGATTCAATTTCCTTGATTGGATTGCAAACTAGGACCGATTGTCCGTACCAGGGATCACTTACATTCAAAGGTAGATTCAAGCTGATGACATCACTAGTCCGAAGCAACTCGTCAAAGGAGACGTATTTAGCTCCATCCTCGAGCTCGTGATTTAGTCTCCGGCGATTATGATAAATGACGTGCATGCTAAAAGCCTCGGCCTTCTTCTTCAAATTGCGGCCTATTCCACCCATGCCCAGGATTCCGAGGACTTTGCCTTCTGGGTCGTGACCAAAAGGGGCAGGAGGATAGCCATGCCACTTGCCCTCCCTAAGACCGATCATGCCGGCATTGAAGTTTCTTAGGGCTCCAATAATGAGAAACATGTTGACATCGGCCGTCGCATCATCAACCAATGTAGGCACATTGGATACTCGTATCGGAGGATCTCGTGCGCTGCATGCATGGACGTCAATTTTGTCATATCCGGATCCTAGATGTCAAATCAAGACGTGAGAAGGCTGAAAACAGCGGAGAATCGCGGGTTACTTTCGCTATATTCTTTCCGTGGAGAATGATGTAGGTGATATAAATATAGCATTCGATTAACTGGCACACATCCATAGAAATAAGCCAGTAGGAAAACATCAAGCAATCAGAAGAAACATGAAAAGGTGCTCAAAAAGATCCTTCATCAATATAGCCATGTATAATTCGACATAAATGATTCGATTGCGATACGACTGTTGACTGAGAGTTTAAGTGATTAAGAACGCATACCGCAATTGGCGAGGAATCTCAAAGACTTGGGAAGCTCCCGAACGAGCTCCACATCTATCTTCCCAGTGATATTCGTCGATTCGAGAGTGCGATAAGCAGCAACGATCCCGTCAAGTGTACCGTCGCGACATTGTTGAACGAATTCGTCTCGATTCGTAGCTGCGCATTTAATCGGCTCGGCAATATTCCCTAGAGATTCCCACTTCTTGTGTGCGCTTTTAAGAGAGGGACAGAGAGATCATCAGCTCAGATCGAACACTTATTATTAATAAATAGATACCACTGGGTGGCATCTATGATAGTAACGGGAAGCAATTCTTGGAATGGCAATGGACATACAAGATGATATCCCCAATCAAGAGGACCTTGGGTTTGCTCATGGCCACTACTGCAGCAGCTCAATGAAATAATCCATAGAGCAGCAGTTAAAAACGACAACAAGAATATTTAATATTATGTGGAGAAGATTATTAACCCCAAGCTTGCAATAAATATCATATATAGAAGACCTATTTGTCTATCTATCATCTATAATAAGAGATCATACCCCACCTCGGAGATCATCCCGATTCATCTTCATGTATCATACATGTAATCAATCATACGTCCTTAACCCAATCAATGTTCAGGGGACACAACTGGTTGAGCAATGCTCTTTCTCTCTCACACATCCCGTGTTAACTACATATTACTAAGTACCATATCGGGCCATGACCTGTTTTCCGCAATAACAACAATTTCCTTCACGATCTCACTGATCATGATCAGGTGATTCACGCGGCTTCCTGGTGTCTTCGGATCGGATGGGCCAGTGCCTTGTGGAGGCCCGTGCTTTCAAGGTCATGGCTTTGGTTTATTGTCATTTGGCTTTAATGATGTAGGGGGTTTTCCTGGCTTTCCACTTGCAAAAATAGCGTCATTCATATGGCTTCATCGATTGCTTCGGAACAAAGCTCTCTAAGAATTCAGATTCCTTCACGTCCCTTGCTTGGTTTGGACATAGAAGGTTCTTTTAGTTGATTCTCACTCATGCTGGGAATTAGTGCATTCAACAACATTAAATGAGCCCAACCAAGATGAAATATGAATTGTATTGGTGACCCGATTGGCTTCTTGCACCCGAGTCTTGAAGCCATTGATATATTGTTCATCTGTGCCAAAGTCGTCCCGTTGAGTTTTGAAAGCTTGGGTGACAATAGTATGCGCAGTATTGTGGCCATGTCTCGTGACTATAGTCTTGATTAAGTCAAAGGTCTCATTGGCATATTTCCACTGATAGTCACTGCTGTGCAAGTTAGCCTGACACTCAGATGCCAAAATGCTCAAATCGTCACTTATCCTTCTGCCTCTACAGTGCCAACGGGGACATTGAGAGGCCCTCCTTCGTGCACGAGCAATCGAGACCCAGTCATACGTGATAGCTGCCGCGTAAGCTGGTCCCCATGATGAGAGTCGGATAAGCTATGGTCACTCGATGATAATTAATCCTTGGGGTGAGGTCATTTCAAAGCTCGGGGGCAATTATAAAGAGCCAGAGATTGCGGTTGTAGAGATTGAGCTGGATCTTTGTTGTAAAAATCAGAATGGAGATGCCACTGCTGCGTAGGACACACATTTGCCCTGGAGTTTAGTTCTGGTTGGTGCTATGTAGGGCAACGTGAGGTCTTCACTTAGCTGATGTGCAAATAACAGCGCCTGTATGTAGAAAGACCTGATGTAATAGAAAACTTGGGACACGGAACAATATGGATGCATTGTGATATAAATGGTCTAACGTGGGCGCGGTGCATTAAATTCGATGCACAGCTCTGCGTAACAAATGAAGCCGCCCCCATGAGCTCTATAAACAAGGTGGTGTCATACACTGCCAATTATTGTGATTTCCGGGATTTCTCTGGATCTTCTAAAATTCCTTCTGCTTCCAGCCGTCTGCGTGCCTCCTCAAGGGCCCAGGTCTGTATTCTACAATTTCGATTCCAAGAGTTAGTGTCTGTACCATAGCTTTGAAGTACCGCGATCTTGCATTGATAAGACTCCAATGTTCCCGACTTTTGAAGGAAATCAAAGGATGAAAGAGTCGATACACATACGAGGTGTCAGGCTTAAAAACATATGCAATTCCAGCTACCACTAAGCTTCCAATGAATCCAAAATACCAGACGTTTTCCCAGCCCTCTTTCACGTATTTCTGGCCGGGTTTCACCCCGAAGAGCCATCCGGTGGGCGGATCGTAGTGGTTGCCATGACCAGCGGCAAGGAGGTCGCTTCGCGTTGAGAAGGCCTGGACAAATCGAGATCGACGAAGCAAATAGCGAGATCGAATCGAAAGAGGTAGATGCCGAGCAGGCATCGCGAATATTTCAAGCTCAACCGGAAAACAGCCTAATGAGTTGCGAGTCACCGCTAGTGCGCTTGCGGATGTAGGGAGAAAGCTAAGAGCCGGTGACGGAGCAGGAACAGGCCAAGTGAGAGATTGGAGAAAACAGTCTCTACAAATTGGGGTTACCGTTTTGTGAGCGCTGTCTAGGGACTCTGTTGCGCCGGATCGGGAGAGGGCAAGATGATGAGCTGAATGAAGCAAGATGTTGCGACGATTATTGGGACACTTTCAAGGGTCACATGCCTTTCCGGTTGTATGATACCATAGCTAACGAACTATACTAAATATATATTAGTGTGATACCGTGCGTACTCTAGGTAATATGACTAGTACTGATACCTGCCAAGTATCGGTACTAATTACTAGTGTATCGTCAATGTAGTTAAGCAAGTACCTAGGTACTAACAGGTACTAGCAGTTATCATATGTCCCAATAATAATCCTTAGAGCTGGGATTGCCGATGCCAGCCGAACCAGTTACGGTATTAGCTTTTCATAACCTTTAGCCTAGAAGGATCATTCTGTACATTTCAGTAATGATTGCACTGATCTGACTTGTATGATACATATTTACATAGAGTACACAGAAGTATACTTCGCAGGAATATGTTGCAAACCCATCCTCATCAGCATTAAATTATAGAAGCTGAATGATACAAGATCAATCTCCGAATGGTCATGCCATCTTGATACTGCTTGTCCTAGAGATCTCCGCTGGACTGAGGTATATTGAATGGTTGCATTGGTTTGAGAATATAATACATATGATCCAGTATACCATAAGCTAACAAGTGCATATCTAAATTACATACCTATT
Organism: Pseudotulostoma volvatum; assembly: GCA_019804575.2. Taxonomy (NCBI): domain Eukaryota; kingdom Fungi; phylum Ascomycota; class Eurotiomycetes; order Eurotiales; family Elaphomycetaceae; genus Pseudotulostoma; species Pseudotulostoma volvatum. The sequence goes on from JAHQZX020005263.1 coordinate 34,031, forward strand.
ATACATAATATATAATAATAAGATGTACCTTCCAAGTTCGATGACATGGTTTTTTTTTAGGATCTCCCAGCCTCAGGCATAAGTGACGGGTAAAACACACCAGACGCGACAACGCGCGTGGCTTCCCGAAATTATTATTGTTATAAGGTCAACAAACACGTCCGAGGCCAGTCACAACTTGCGATCAAGATCAAGATCATGATGGCGCATCTCACCATCGTTCGGTTCTGACGTTCCTTTGACGTCCTTTATCCTTTCTTTTGCGTATAGTCTACACGTCGTATCCCAGATCATCGGATATTAATGCGCACGCAATCAACTCATCGCTCTAGCTGCCTTAAGAGCATTTGCAATTGCAATCAATACGAGAACGGCATATTTCGCCATTGCCCAATTATAACATTCCATTGATTGCTTTCGGGTACAGTTTACAAATCTTATTCCAAATTTCGTATTGGTGTGCAGCCACTCACGCTCCAGTGATCTATCTAGCAACATTCGGATATCCTTTCCCCGGCATGCAAAATACATTCAATTGGTATTGTCATGTCTCAAAGAAATGATACCGCTCTTATCTCATCAAACACACGATCAAAGCTTCATGCATTCCGTTATACCGAGGATCAGGATGAGCTAGGTGTTTCGAGTAACTCGGTCCCTGGTGTGGCTCCCGAACCAGCTGAGGCCGAGAAGGAGAATCAGATCCTTATGGCGAACATAGAAGCGAACCCTACGCTACAGCCTGAGCTTCACCCCTCCATTCAAAATGTAGGGCCGAAGCCTAATAAGGAATGTCCCCAGACCCCAGCGAACAGAATCCCTCTGGAAGATCTGATTGGCAACACTGAGGATGCTTTCAAGCTTGCGCCGGTAAAGGAGGCTACCCCGGATGATCGTGTTGTTTGGCAATACATTACCCAAAGCTCGGAGCCGCGTAGCCGAACTCCAGCAACGCAAGGGAAGAAACGCTGTCGCAGTTCTTCCCCCAACAGCTCCCCGCTGAAAGATAACCGACCGGACCGAGTGGATAGTGTTAGAGAACCTTTCGATATGCAGAGATTCCACTCCTTGCTGGTAACACCACATACCGACTTGGCCACTGACTTGTGGAATAATTACATTGGGAAGAGCGTTATCAAGAATAAAGGGGATGCACCTCCATCCCAGTCCGTCAATTTCGTCTCCTCTCCTCATACCCCTGCATCATCCGTAAAGGGTCGCGATTCCTCCGCGCTGAAAAGATCGACGAGCTGCAATGCTGAATGGCCTACTTCTAGGGCCAAAAGGCGGAGAATAGAGGGTCACGGAGAGATGGGAAATACTCGTGGTTTATTTTCCCGTTCTAAAAGTAATATTATCGATAGCGGTAAAACCAGAAACTCGAGGATAAGTTTTCTCATCGACAAGCTTCAAGGACGTTTCGCTAGGGCTTCAGGAGTCATCATACCTGCCCCACAGAGTTCTTCCCCTTTACGAAATCGAGCAGAGGTTCAACAGAATCGGGCGCCGACACCTTCAAAGAGGAAAGGGGAGTGGTCTGCTGCCTTGGAGGACTGTCAACCTACTATGGTAGGTAGAGGAGAAAGCTACAACGACATTGGACCAATTCAGGGGAGAGCTACCCGAGAATCTTCGTCTGAATTTGGAGATGAAGATCTGGATCTGGATCTCCTTGAACTAGTAGATTGCCCGAGCATCCCGTTTGCTCCTGAATCACAGTATCAAAAGGAAGTAGCGCTTCCAACACATGGAAGCGAAGTGACGCTTGACTCAACACTGCCGCCAAGTCCAATCGAAGAGATAAAGATCAAACGACTTCTCGCCACGAAAACTACGATAGGCAATGAAGCCGATGAATATGAATATGATGGTGATGATGACGAATTTAACGAAGATATTGAAGAAATTCTTGCGGGGTGTGGTTCAAATGCTGGCTCTGAGAAGGAAGATTTCTCTAAGGCTTTTCAACAAGAACCTAACTTGAACGCTGGAATTATCCAACCTGTCAATTCAGGAGAGACGTCATCCGGTGATGAGTTTGATGATGATTTTGACCTAGTGGCGATTGAAAATTCTATGTTAAAGACCGGTGAAGGTGGCCTTAGTCAAGTTGGTTGCCCTTAGCAAGCGCGTATCTAGGAAAATTTACTGAATGTTTCGCTCTCTGAACAGCAAGATAAATTACAGCGAGCTATTAAGCGGTATCTTATAGTCAACGTCGCTGAAAGTACATATGCTACCCAAAAAGGACGTACCCAACCGGAGCAGGTTAGTTTCCTTCTTTACGCAGATATTCATTAGCTCGTGCCCTCAAGTAATAAGGAAGTAGGTGCTCCTAGTTGAGGATGAGAAAACCCGACAGAGAAAGGTTATTGTTCTTCGGGAATCGTGGTTTGACAGCCCATGCATGACACAATCCTACATCCACTTGATTGGTGATTTTGACACACATGGCCAATGTGTCGTGGACAGTTCCCGAAATATGATAATTCTCCATCCGGACCACCTTATCTCAGCGACTGTCATCGCTGATGCCACTAGTTGCCAGCGAAGAGCTGTCCTGCAGGACCGCATAAAATTGGCAAGTTCTTTGAGCAAGCCCCAAGTCTTTGGACAGATTCTGCATGAGGTATTCCAGGAAGCTATGAAGGCCAATCAATGGAACCCGAGCTCACTGAAGCCAGTGATTGAAACCATTTTAGCCAGGCATGTGGAGAGCTTGTATGCGGTTCGCGTTAGCATGTCAGATGCTCTTGAATATGTAATAAGCAAGACGCCTGCGCTGAAATGCTGGGCCACCATCTTCCTCCGGATGAAACCAAATGTGAGATGTCGCTACAGACTCTTTAGCTCGCGTTCGCTGGCTAACCGCATATATAGCCGGCATCTGTCGTTGAAGACCGGCACGGCTCAAAGGCGTTCCTCAGCATCAATAAACTCCTTGGGGTTGAAGAGCATATCTGGTCACCTATGTACGGCCTGAAAGGGAATGTCGATGCAACTGTGCAGGTCGCATATAACGACGGCGTCGAAGATAAAGTTCTAACCGTCCCATTAGAAGTCAAAACGGGCAACAGAGATACAAATCACAGTCACCGCGCCCAAACTGCACTATATACCTTGTTAATCTCTGACCGCTATGGTTTGTCAAACTCTTTATCGTTCTACTGATAGATATTAATCCTTTCTCTGTAGACATTGGCGTCAATTTTGGGCTCCTCTACTATCTTGAGACAGCGAGAACTTTTCGGATACAAGGCATTAGGCATGAGATTATCCAAATGATTCAAGAACGTAATCGTCTGGCTGGATACGTCCGGGGAAGACTGAAGCTTCCTGCAATGATAAAGCGACCTCACATGTGCGGCCCATGTTATCTAAAATCTCCTTGTTTTATCTACCACAAACTGGTGGATGATGGTGACGGTGAAACGAGCGGCATGGGTGATCAGTTCTCTGCCGCCGTCGGCCATTTAAACGTCATACACCGAGACTTTTTTAGAAAATGGGACGATCTTTTGACAAAAGAGGAAAAGGACATAATGAAATTTCGGCGTGAACTCTGGACTATGTTGAGTAGCGAACGCGAGAGCCTAGGCAGATGCTTCGGCAAGGTCATTATTGAACCAGGTTCAGCATATGAGGACATGGATGGGCAGAAAATTAACCGATATCGCTATACCTTTGTCAAACAGAAACCTGCTGCTAACTTCTCTTTCGTGGAATCTCAAATCACTCTCAGCGAGCCGATCATAATTTCTGACGAGAATGGTCACTTTGCTCTCGCGAATGGATACGTCCTACAAATCAGCTCTAGGCGAATTACCGTGGCAGTGGATCGCAACCTTCATGGTGCGCGAGTTAAAAGCCCCGGATTCAACGCTGAACGGAATCAAACATTCAAAGGCATCATGGAAATAGGAGGGGGGAATAGAACCGAGCCGATTTCAACGCCCGTTGAATCAGAGGAACCCATGCTCTATCGACTTGATAAGGATGAATTTAGCAATGGGATGGCAACAGTCCGAAACAATCTCATTTATATGATGGAAAAGGATTTGTTCCAAGCGCACCGACTTCGGAGGTTGATCATTGAAGGGCAGGCCCCTTCATTCGGACCAATCTCCACTGGGCTTGCAGGTCTTGCCCAAGCGAGTCTCAACGTTGATCAAAAGCGAGCTATTGAAAAAGTCATGAGTGCTGAAGACTTTGCTCTCGTACTTGGAATGCCTGGCACAGGGAAAACAACGACAATCGCTTACATCATTCGCGCCCTGGTGGCCCAGGGAAAGAGCGTCCTTTTGGCTTCCTACACTCATACGGCTGTCGACAACATCTTGCTGAAGATTCGAAATGATAAGATTCCTATTCTGCGCATCGGTGCCATTTCCAAGGTTCACCCAGAAGTTCAACAGTTCGCAGACTTAGCGGCCACTCCCAAGAAGACGATCGAGGAGCTCCGGGAATCATATGAACACTCAAGGGTCGTTGCGACAACTTGTTTGGGTGTCAATCATCCGATTTTCAATGAGCGCGTCTTTGACTATTGTATTGTCGACGAAGCTTCACAGGTTACATTACCTGTGTGCCTGGGGCCCATACGAATGGCTAGGACTTTTATCCTTGTCGGTGACCATTATCAACTACCCCCACTCGTTCAGAACAGAGAAGCTTTAGAAGGTGGCCTTGATATCAGCCTTTTTAAGCTTCTTTCTGATAGTCAACCGTCATCAGTCGTAAACTTGGAGCACCAGTACCGTATGTGTGAAGAGATCATGTTGCTCTCTAACACTCTCGTATATTCAAACCGTCTCAAATGTGGCACCCCTGAAGTTGCTTCGCGCTGCCTTGAAATTCCTAATATCAATAATCTTAAGGAACATCACTCCAATCCATTATTGACTCAATCCTCACCCCAGCGAACGATGTGCTTCGGTCCCAGCCAGGGCCGTTGCTGGCTTACGGACTTGTTAGATCCAGCGGCGAAAACTCGCCTGGTCAATACCGATCCCCTACACCCTCGAGCCCTTGAGTCCGCGAATGGCTCTCGCATTGTGAACTCCGCCGAAGTAAGGCTTTGTGCTCACCTCATCGAAGCCTTTGTCTCTGCAGGTATTCCACTTCGTGGTATCGGGGTGATTACATTTTATCGCAGTCAACTGTCGCTACTGAAGCAGAACCTCCATCACTATTTACCTGAGCTCGAGATGCACACTGCAGACAAGTTTCAAGGCCGCGATAAGGAGGTAGTAATATTGAGCTGTGTGCGAAGTAATTCGGATAAGAACGTTGGTGATCTGCTCAAAGACTGGCGCCGGGTAAATGTCGCGTTTACGAGGGCGCGGACTAAGCTCCTAGTACTTGGAAGTAAATCGACGCTTCATCATGGCACCGAATTGCTGAACAGATATGTTACTCTGATGGAGACGCATGGCTGGATTTACGATCTACCGAAGAGCGCTATCGACGACCACATCTTCCAAGGGGAAAGTTCAGGGCTGTCCCAACCTCGTCAGACGGCACCGCCCAGTCCCAAAACCAGTCCGGCGAAAAGAAGGGCGCCTCTTCGACCAGTACACAATCATCAGCCCACGATAAAGCAACCCGAGAAAAGAGCGAGATTGCTTAATGGAAACAAGATCGTCAACAAAAGACCTATCATGCGGGATATATTCAACGATATTGTTAAGTAGAACCCCGGCAAACTTTTACTCACTCAACCTTCGCTTTATTCAGGTATACCATCCTAAACTTGGCGTTTCCTAGGCCGGTTTCTTTACATTGGATCATTGAATAGACCGTTGGATACGGCACCCATGTCGAAAACACGCATTGCAGGTCTTTCTAGAGGCCCTCCCTATTTCGTATTTTGGGTATTTCCCACATAGGAATATGAGCCTGTGACATTTTACAACATGTCAATAGTGTTACGTGGGGTTGTATTGTGGTTTGAAAAGAGTGGGAAGAAATTCAAAAAAAGGGGTTTTCGAATATGTATATTATATGAGTCGGAGTCTACATCCCAAAACCTATATAATTTGTCCGAAGGACAGTAAGCAACTGGTTGTCCTGAAGCGAACTCGGGAGTGTAATTGCATAACCAATTCTCAGGGCTTTCTGCCATCTGTTTCTGGTTAGTAAGCATGCAGGCCGTCCTAATCAAGCCCTTTCTTTCCCTTATACTTATCACTTATTATTAGTATCCCCTACTGGGGCAACTCATTCTTTTGCATTCAGTTAATAAGCCTGGCTCGTCTAACTACAACATCACCACGCATCATGCGTACCCGTTACGTACCAACACTGATTGGTGTGCCTACCTAAACTACAGAGGAACTTGTGGGCTTTTATAGCCGAACAGGATCGGAACAGCTAATTGTCCTTGGTACTCACACCCTCGCTTCTTACGCGAATTAGTGATATACCCTTTCCCTCCCGCTCGATTTACTTTCCCTCTCGTTCAACCCACTCCGTCGTTTCTAGTGGTACCAAGTCTGTGTCGATCAGGCTGATTGTCTTGTCTGTAATATCAACGGTCTGTGAACATGATGTTCGATGAGGGTAGGCAGGAGCCGGGGCCGTGTGTGTGCTCGTAGGTCGAGATTGAGGACTTGAGCTGATGAATAAAGCCGCCCACCGTTGCAGATAGAGTAAAGCAAGCGAGTTCGCAGGCAGAATCAGCTTGTGGTAGTCACTCCTCCAAGCAGGTTCGAGACCGTGACAAAGGCTGTGTGAGTCCTTGCAGTAGCAGCTGCAAGCACTCCTCGGTAGACTTCCCTTGGCCTGAGAGAAGCCCGCTAGTATTCCTCGCCCTCGAAGCGAGTACCATCGCTCTGCATATTTTGTTCCGTGTAAAGTTTCACGAGGTTTGCGACTTCGCGGACAGGCCTGAAAGGGGCAGTTGGATAGGCACACGCTCGGCTCCGGGTTGTCGATGTCGGTGTCAGTGTATGCCTTACGATTTGTGGGCGGTGATGGCATACGAAACAAAAGGGGAATTGGGTCCTAGTGCAAGTATTATTACTTACTAATTAATAATAATTAAATAAACTTAAAGTCCTGCTGGATGTTAACTTGTGTCACCTTTTCTCTAGCATTATTCAGTTAAAGATACAAAGCCACTCGTGACTCGAGTCCTCTATATACACTAGTGCAAAAGTGGTTCAGTACTAATACCAAATCCAGTTTTTCGCTGTCTAAAATAGGTTCAGCCCAATTCTAGTGCCCTAATTATTCATATATTACTAATTAATCACCTACCATACTATGATGGCGTGGTGATCCATAAGCAAGCAATTTACCAGCCACTCCTCAATTAGCAATTCCCCAGGGAAGAAAGCTCTTTCACCTGTTTCTTTTTAGGATACGATGACGTTGGAGGAATTTGAAAGATCTCTCGCGGAAAGCCGCGAGGCGAGAAAAAGTAGGAGGAGCGTTGAGGACAAGGTTCGCCACGGAGGCCATCACCACCATCATCGCCATCATCATCACCGCCACCCATCCCGCTCGAGAGAACGAGACAATAGCCGAAATCACAGCTCTCCGTATGAAGGTCAGGATGGACACAGGCATAAGCGGTCGCGTCATTCCACCGACAATGTCGACGATCCTCAGCATGAACATAAGCGCCAGCACAGACCTGAGAGTGAGCAAGACAACGAGCCCGCCGCTCAAAAGAAAACAACTGTAGTACAGCGAGAGCCATCGTCGTTGAAGCGGGATGCCTGGATGGAGGCTCCGTCTACGCTCGATATCGACTACATACAAAGACGCAATCCCCAACTTCAAGAGCAGCCTAGGCCTAAGATGTTACAGGCGGATTATGAACTGAAAATCCATCAAAGGGAGATAAATAAACATCTGCGTGACCTCGGGAATGACAAGATAACTGAGGATCTTGAAAGGTCGCCATCGCAACATGAGGTGGACTATACGTTTGGGGACGCGGGCTCTCATTGGAGAATGACAAAACTTAAGGGAGTCTATAGAGAAGTAGAGGAAACTGGAAGATCGGTGGAGGATGTCGCGCTTGAGCGCTTTGGTAATCTATGCTTGTTTGATGACGCCAGAGAGGAAGAACTTGAACTTGATCGCCGAGAGAGATACGGAGAGGCTTATGTTGGCAAAGAGAAGCCTTCCGGTGAACTCTTCCAGGAGAGGAAACTTGATCTCGGTGTCCAGCGAAAAGAAGAACACGAAGACACTGACAAGGAACTTGATACTCGGTGTCATGGGGAACCGATGGAAATAGGGTTGCCGGTCAGAACCACTCAGCACTTGGATGCTACTTCTCTCAACAGGCTGAAAGCACAAATGGTGAAAGCCAAATTAAAAGGTTCACCCAATACATCTGAGCTGGAAGATCGTTATAACGCTGCTGCCGCTATGTTAGCTAATCGCAAAGAGGCCGATGTCGTTGTTCTGGGCGTTATGGACCACCGGATGCTAGGTGGCGGCTCGAGAAGCGAAGTGAAGCCTGTCGAAAATAGGAGAGGCCGCGAAAGGGGTCTGGTGGAAGAAAACGAAAACATGACCATCGAAGACATGGTCACGGAAGAGAGGAGAACGCGTGGTCAATCCGGCGGTGAAGGGCTACGATTTGCGGAGAGGATTGCGAAGGATGCTAGATTCTCTGTGAGTATATCTATCTTAACTCAGTATTCATTTTAGCTAATCGTCATATACAGAATGATCTCAACTATATGGACGAGAACGCTAAGAAGCTAGCTAAGCGGACGCAGAAGTCGGAACTCGACCTCAAGACAACAGCGATTAACGAATTTCGAAAAATGAATCACATATTAGACAATTGCCCTCTTTGTTATCACGAAGATACGGACACTCCTCCCATCGCGCCCGTTATCTCATTAGGCACCCGGGTATACCTCACCCTTCCTACTGAACCAGAGCTCAGTGAAGGCAGCGCTTGCATTGTACCCCTTCAGCATCGAACTAATCTTCTAGGATGTGATGACGATGAATGGGAGGAGATCCGAAATTTTATGAAGAGTCTAACGAGGATGTATCATGACCAGGGTCGCGATGTGGTTTTCTACGAGAACGCGGCACACCCTTATCGTAAGCGGCATGCCGCAATGGAGGCTGTTCCATTGCCTTACAGTCTCGGAGAAACATCACCCGCATTCTTTAAGGAAGCAATCCTTGCAGCCGACCTTGAATGGACGCAACACAGAAAGCTCATAGACACCTTAGCCAAAGCTAAGCAGGGATTAGGAAAGCTTGCTTTCCGTCGTACCCTAGTGAAAGAAATGCCTTACTTTCATGTGTGGTTTGAACTCGATGGTGGACTTGGCCACGTCGTTGAAGACACGCATCGGTGGCCGCAGGGGGATCTCTTTGCGCGGGAAACCATCGGGGGCATGCTTGACTTAGCGCCAGACATTATCAAGCGGCAAGGACGCTGGAGCAAGGGTGGTGATCGAAGGGTTGAGGGTTTCAAAAAACGTTGGAGGCAATTCGATTGGACTAGGGTATTAACCGAAGGTTGATCCTTGGGTAAGCCATCTTTTCTCTCACCACGTAGGCGAGAAAAGATCCCCCCCGGTGCTACAACTGATGTAACGAGGGCCGGCTCTACTTCATATCGCCGTTCCACCACCGTTTTCTACAGCCTTCATGGTTATTCCCACGCAGCAAATATTGTTCCAACCTTCCACCCCCCCCGCAATAAAAGGACCGCCAATGACAGAGAGCGAGTAATCCCCGTGATAACCGACTCCCAAAACGCTTCTGGGGAGGCATCCATGAAACCCATACTGGGAATACGATACTGGATGTGGCGCCTTCAAGTATTTCCCAATCGGAGTGACCTATTTCACAACGGCCCCAATGTATACCAGAGTGTCTATTCATAGGAGGTTTGGGACAAATGCATATCGTATCGCAGCTCGGTTGTCCTGGTTATATCCAATAATGACGAGGACCCGACTATGTTTTGGCTGTATCAACCACGATTCGAAAGTCTACATTAGGGCCGGTGCGTAGTACAAGCTATAGACTGGGGTCAAATCCCGAACAGTCCGCTAACTTTCATATCCCTACTACTGTGATATATCGCTATCTAATAGACATAAAGACTGAAAGTTGATAGCATTTGATGGAATGCTAGATTCAGCCATGTATGATGATCAATCATAGAATATGCTTTGCATTCCTCACCACCGATTCAATCAAACTTCAGGGGAACTTCTACCAGGGCTTCAATGAGGTAGCCCCGGCCCCTGGACTCGCTGTGCGATGTGTGTATCGATTACCCGACGAGCAAAATCAGTTCAGTAGGTGGTTTTTTTTAATAAGATTGACGGCATTCAAATTTCCAGTCGGCCATGACTTATCAAGCCATGTAAATTTAGTATTCCGCACAGTCTCAGGAACAAAGATTTAGACAGCGTAATCATCCAAATCACATCACTCACTGATGAATATATTATGAGTGAACATATCACAGAAGAACATACTGTATAAATAAACATATATATGAACATAGCTATCACATATAGACTTATCATATAAATATCGGCTTTTATCACGGTTTTCTGGAAATATGGAATAAGGGCCTCTGCCAACATCCTACCGGTACTAACCAACTCACTGGTACATAACAACTACAAGTCCCTGACTCACAGCAAAATTTTGTAGCCATTCCACGGGATTTGAAAATATCTCGTCGGCAGGAGGACAGAGATACATGTGAAGGAGGTAAGGATCCAATTGCCCTCTGCACTTCATCGAACGGGGTAGTGGTCAAGGGATGGATGTGATAGTCCGCCATCTTTAGCAGTTGGTAATGATGAGTGAGGAGAAAGTGGGAAAGCCCTGATTTACATACGGGTAGAGTGATTATGCAAGTAACACATGTAGAAGTTGTTTGAATCATCTGCTCCTGCAATTAGCAGTATTTCTACTCCTGAAACCATTAGTGATTGCTCGAGGTTCATTAAATCCTGTCATAATGCTCCGGTGCCCTAGGCCTGTCAGCTGCGGTTGGACAGCGACCAACCACTGGCAGTTACGAAGGCTTAAATTAGATCCAACCGATCGAAATTGCCTTCGAGTCACTGCCTCTGATAGTAATATCTACAAAAGAAAGATCGATATGTTCGGTGATTACATCCCACCGCACATATGTAGTTTGAAGCTTGGTAGTCCGATCGTGGTAGTCCCCGTGACATTCTATAACTATTCACTTCACCTGCTTGGAGCCACTTGCCGTAGAACCAGTCATTGTTTTAAGAGCCTGGGGGGCGTCTTCTTGAGGCATATACAATTCAACCAGCTGTACAAATCAGCACAGACTACACGCCCAGTTTCGATCGATCAGTATTACTCACCTGGAGGCGAGGGGCACCAGAGAATTCCTTATTACCGAAGAGATGTAACACATCATCCTTTGTCCTTAGTTGGTATGCCTTGTACTCTCCTTTCTTTGCTCCGAAGGCTATGGGAATGTCTCCGAATCTCCATGGTTGAATATCATTATAGTTCTCATTCCATCCGTGTAAATAGCGCTCAATAGTATATCCTTTGTTGCATATCACAAATCTGTAAGTACCTAGTGAATAATCTCCCTCGTTGTGGAACTAAGGCGAAATCATTGGGACTTACATGATAGGCTTCACCCCTATTCTCAACATGGTGCTCAACTCCTGCACGGTGAACTGGAGGCTACCATCGCCAATAAATAGAATTGTCCGACATCTATTCTTTTCTGCTGCAGCCAATGCGGCGCCTTGACAAGCTCCTAGAGAGTAACCAATGCTACCCCAGAGGACTTGACTCAAAGCAATGACGCCCCTAGGGAACCTAGTCTCCCAAATACCAAAATTTGAAGTCCCCGTTTCTGTAATAACAATGTCATTGTCTCTCAACCACCGACTAACAGTGGGCCATAACCATGCGTGCGTTATGGTGGGGTCGGCAGGTTTGTTTCCTTGGTCTGGAACTGTTTTTGACAGGCTTGGTGCGGGTCCGGTGCTCAGTTTCCCCATCCCTTCGATGATCTTTCTTAGAACTCCTTTCATATGAATTTTCGGGTATTCAGAGTGTCGTACCCGCACAAAGGTGCTATGGAAGTCGATAGTATTCAGTTGACCAATGTGGTAAGTGAAACCAGCGGTATTGAAGTCAGACTTGATGGCACCGATGCTAAGTATAAGGTCTGAAGACTCAACCCGCTCGCGGACGCCTTCATTGGATCCACCACCAGCATAGACGCCTCCATAATTTGTAAGCGTTTCATCAACAGCTCCTTTACCCATTGGGGCTACAAAGGTGGGTAGGCCAGAACTCCTGACCAAATCATGTACCTCATCAAGAACGCGATGACGGATAGCACAAGCGTCCACTAGGATAATAGGATTCTTCGCCGCATGCAGGTATTTCAGGATAACATCAACCACATAGTCCTCTTTCTCAGGGTCATTGGGAGGATATGCAAGATCAAGTGGGTTGTTAAGTCTCTCCCCTTCAACTTTCTTCTGCACGATATCCGTGGGTAAGGTAATGTAAACCGGCCGGCTTCGGATCCAACATTCACGGATGGCGTTGTCTATTAGTGCCGTAGTTTCATGATGGTTATTCAGCCTGGCAACGTCTTCCGAAATACAGGCATTCATATTCGCAAAGACATTAAAGTCACCATTCCCAAGAGTGTGATGAAGAAGCATCCCATCCCGCTGCGACACAGTGCTAGGTTGCCCGACAATATGAATTATTGGGACGTGCTCCGAATAGGCACCCGCGATGGCGTTGATGGCGGAGAGTTCACCTACGCCGAAGGTCGTGACGAGAGCCGCAATTCCGTTCACCCGAGCATATCCATCAGCAGCGTAGCCTAGAGGCGACGATCAGCTCTCTTAGATCTACCCAGATAGTAAAAGCTCGACATAGCTGATGAGTGTGTGTGTAATTATCATACCGGCATTAAGTTCGTTACAATTACCAACCCACTTGAGACCACACTTAGGAATATAGTCCAAGGACGTCAAATTATAGTCGCCTAATAATTGACTTCATTAACATCGAGACAGATAACTCGCCACCTGCTGAGGCTGCTTGCGGCGACACATACCGGGGACTCCATGGACCGCACGGATCCCAACTTGGTGAAGTCGTCTGAAAAGATATTCAGCAACATCGACGGGCTGCTTTAGCTCTCTGGTAGCAATGCTTGCGGAAGTCATTATCGATTGTTTTAGAAATTGAGTATCCAAAGTGCATCCACTGAGGCTACATCTGACAGTCGGCCCGCACAAAGGGATATTGAGAACGTAGACCTTTAATAATATGCAGATCGGCTGTATAAAGTTGATGGGCTTTCACTTATAAATAGAATTGCAGAGAGACATCATAATGAGCATGAAAAGGTCATGACTATTCCATGATGTAATACATAATTGTAAAATGACCGGCTGATCAGCCTAATATTAATTCCTTCCTCGATGTTAGTGAAAGTTGTTGATAGACATACTACTTAGGTACTTCAAACCTGATAGAGGTTTCAGTAAATTTGCTATATTTCATCATGAATGAATGGCTCGGGACCCTCACCAGTAGTACGTATGCATATATACATGGAATTTTGGATTTGGATTTCGATTTCAATTGCAGCAGTACCCAACTGTACACACGGTTTCTCGATTGCCTGGATGCCCTCTTCAGTCTAAAAGGATTGGCACAACCGGCTTGCCTGCACCATCAACTTCGTAGTCATGGCGAATTCGATGGATAAGGCCTTGGTCCCTGTCAAGCATGCCCACCCAAGTTTGGCAGGTTCTCTCTCGCAGGTTATCTCTCAACCACAACACATTAGTTTTAGATTCTGTTCTGTAGAATCACTCTTTTATTGACTAGAAAACATTTTTCCTTGAAATGGAATTTAAAAAAGCGCCGTGAAGGAGAAATAAGGCCTAGAAGTAGCGCTTTGCATAGTTTTAGTCCCTAAATGCATAGCACTATCCCAAACCGGTTAGCGTATGCCTGGAATAGTTAGTACCAGTCTTCTTATCCTCTGCAGTAAGAGTTCCCAATAACATTCCAAAGCAATTACATGCGGCGAAGTCCTTCGTAGACTGAATAGCTTCATCGGTAGTACTGAAATAGCCGTTGACAGGAGGTGTAGGGATCGGAGGTGTACTGGGCAGGAAGTTGTTGGATTCTACTGACGGTTTGGTTTTGATGATAAGCTTAAGAAACGCTGCACAAAGTAAGAGCTATACCGATCGGCGACAGGAACTCAAGATGCACAGGAGGTATTATCATAGTTGTTGTCAGAAGCAACAATACAGGGTGTCGTGGTTTTCCTGGAGAACCTCAATCAACTGATGCATAAGATGAGTATGTCCTCCGAAAAAGGATGATTATGAGTCCGATCCCTGATCTTTATAAACCACCTGTCGCCTGCCCGCTTTCCAGTCGATTTGAATCAACATTCGAGTCCCGCGCGTGTTAGTAGAATGACGCTATGGCTGGCTGTTAGTTAGCTTATGAGTGTTACGGTGGCCGCAATGACATCTGAATTCATAAGAATTCACCTCTGGACGGCTTCTGGAACAGACAGTCGCGTATCCGTACTTGGAACAACTAGAATTTAAGCCCCTGACCATTCCTTATTATCCAGTTTACTCGAATGACTGGCCAATGGCAGCGACGGGTACTCCTATGAGTCCTCTTCGGCTTCGGATTCCTCGCTGTCGGATTTTAATTATAAATGTTCTCTTCTAAATCACTACTAGTACCTTTAGGGAACACCGCGTGTTCAACCGGGTAGGCAAGATGGCCATCTTTGTCAAGGTCCTTCATCGGAAACAGGCATTCTGGCACTGGAAGGTCAAGTTGTTCCTGGCTGACATGGCCAGCGAGGGTGAAAGATTCGGGATTCTGGTGAGTTGCGTTGGTATTGGACAGTCAGTAGTGGCTGAGTAATCTAGATGATATCTCTCAGCGAGCAACTCGCTGGGATTAAATCGAAACGGGAAAGTATTATGAGACTAGACCCTGCCAATGCCGCCATAGGTGACGCGAACATAACATTGGGAGAAGACATTGCAGGCATACAAATTTGTGCAAGTTAGTACATGTCCTTAATCTACAGACTAGCTACAATTTTATGAGTTCCATCCAATAAGGCGCTTTCATTAGTAGTTACCTGAGGGAATAGAATAATGACAATATGACAATCAGCAATAAAAGCTGAGTACATAGTTGAAAGGTTGTTGAGTGGTGACATTGGCAGGAATGTGTTTTTCACGCGCGTATGCTAAAAGAGTTCAATGGTTGGTTGTATCAATTCCTGTGCTAGAATACGGAATATGCGATCGGTTCGCCGATTGGTCCGGATTTTGCAGTGATCTCGACCGCCTTCACAAATAAAATCTAATCGATTATCTATTAGTATTATTAATACATTAGTACTATGTACAGTTCATATATCTCCTTGATGAGAATAGAACTGTCAGGAGTAAAGCGACGCCCTTCGCAAAACTTGGAGAGACTAATTAAAATGTTCCAAAAAGTGATCGTTGGCCTATTCTGCTTCCAAAGTTCGTAGGCCTTACCCAGATGTCCTGGTGTCCTCCAAGGGCCTATTCCTCAAGATGAAGAGTCTACGAAGAGACCGCTCTCTAAACCCCCAGTTCGCAAATGTCTCGAGTAAGGTTTTTATAAGGTCCACGAAGAACGGGAAGGTGCAAAAGATTGTACGCGAGTTATACCTCAGAGAGGATATTCCATGCTCTTCCAAGCTCTGCTCAATATGTTATTCATACGCCCCTGTAGATGCGGATGGCAGAGGTATGAATAGGTGATCAGTCGTCACATTCGCTATACCAAACTGACAAGCAGCAGTGGTGCCATTTGTCCTCTCTGACTGCCCCGCTGGCACGAATGTCTTCCCTCGTGGTCACTACATCATACCTGATACCAATGCGATATTGAACGGAATGGATCTCTTCGAGCACACAGGGGCATTCTATGATGTGATCATACTGCAAACGGTTCTTGAAGAACTCAAAAACCAGTCTCTACCACTTTATAATCGTTTACTTGCCTTGATCAAGACGGATGCAAAGCGATATTATCTTTTCTTCAACGAATTCCGGTTTGAGACTCATGTGCGACGAGGCGCAGAAGAGACGATCAACGATCGAAATGATAGAGCGGTTCGGACTGCGGCAAGATGGTATGACGATCATCTCCGCCGAGCAGCAAAGAAGGAAAAGTTAATACCAGCCATTGTTGTGATCACCGACGATAAGGAAAATTTACGTAAGGCTAAGGAGGAAGATGTGATAGCTTTATCATTGTCCGATTATGTATCGGGACTGGAAGACTCCCACAAACTTTTAGATATGATTAGCGAGTCTAGGGAAGGGGGATTTCGTGGAGAGCTTTTCTATCCTGAGTACTACTCGACATCAAAGATTCAGACAGGTCTTAGAGCGGGTTCTTTGCACCAAGGAGCTTTTAACATCTCTCCATACAACTACTTGGAGGGTTCTGTTAGCGTCGACGCATTCGATAAGCCTCTTTTGATTCTCGGTCGCGATAACAGCAACAGAGCTATCTCGGGAGACACTGTTGTCATTGAGGTGCTGCCGACAGACCAGTGGAAGTCACCTTCGTCCAAGATCGTGGACGAAGAAGCAATCACCAAGAACGAGAACCCGGAAGCGGAAGAACATGAGGCAATGGTCACGGAGAGGGAGCGAAAAGCACTGCAAGAAGAAGTTAGGAAGGCTCATGGAAGAAATGCAGAAGGCAAACCGCAACCCACGGCTCGAGTCGTGGGCATCGTTAAGCGAAACTGGCGACAATATGTTGGCCATATCGATCCCGCTTCTACTCTCTCATCTGCTAAGTCCGGGCGGCGACAACAAACGGTCTTCGTGATCCCTATGAATAGGCGGATACCAAAGATCAGAATCCGGACCAGACAGGCTGCTGATTTGTTGGGTCAAAGGATTCTTATAACACTAGATGTTTGGGACCGCGATTCCAGATATCCCTCCGGGCACATTGTTCGCTCGTTGGGTGAACTGGAAACCAAAGAGGCAGAAACTGAAGCTCTGCTGCTCGAGTATGACGTCCAGTACAAACCGTTTCCGAAGATGGTATTGGATTGCCTTCCACAAGAAGGGCATAGCTGGAGAGTGCCTTCAAACAAGCAAGATCCTGGGTGGATTGGACGACGTGATTTGAGGGACTTGCTGATATGCAGCATTGACCCTCCTGGGTGTCAGGATATCGACGATGCCCTCCACGCGCGACCATTGCCAAACGGTAACTTTGAAGTGGGTGTTCATATCGCCGATGTTTCGCACTTCGTCCGGCCAAATAATGCCATGGATGCTGAAGCCAGTATACGTGGGACTACCGTATACCTCGTAGATAAACGAATCGATATGCTTCCGCCACTCCTTGGTACCGACCTCTGCTCACTCAAGCCAAATGTAGAACGCTATGCATTCTCAACAATCTGGGAAATCACACCGAATGCTGAGATCATCTCTGCAGATTTCACCAAATCCGTCATCCTGTCCCGTGAGGCTTTCAGCTACGAGCAAGCGCAGTTTCGGATTGACGATTCATCCAAGATAGATAGTCTCACACAGAGCATGCGTACTCTATTGCATCTATCTCGGATCCTACGTCAGAAACGGATGGATGCAGGCGCTCTGAATCTGGCTTCCCCGGAGATCCGGATCGAAACCGAGTCGGAACTCTCGGACCCTCTGACAGATGTGAAAACAAAAGCACACCTAGCGACCAATAGTTTAGTGGAAGAATTCATGCTTCTCGCCAATACCGCTGTCGCCGCCAAGATATATAGTAGTTTCCCAAAGACTGCCTTGCTACGAAGACATGCCTCACCACCTCCTCAGAACTTTGAAGTACTCTCCACGCAACTTCAGAAGAAACGAGGGTTGGCATTGGACGTCTCCAGCTCGAAAGCTCTCGCCAATTCTCTCGACCGATGCATTGACCCGGAGAGCACGTTCTTCAACACCCTTATCCGCATACTCGCCACCAGATGCATGACCTCGGCGGAGTACTTTTGTGCGGGCACCCAAGCAGAGTCCGAGTTCCGTCACTACGGTCTCGCCTCCCCTATCTACACGCACTTTACATCGCCCATTCGTCGCTACGCCGACCTGGTTGTACATAGGCAGCTAGCTGCTGCGATCGGGTACTCCTCCGCTGAAGCCCTTAGCCGGCTCAGTCAACTAGAGGACATCTGCAGGAATATCAACTACCGGCACCGCAATGCACAACTCGCTGGCCGAGCCAGTATTGAGTACTATGTCGGCCAGGCCTTGAAGGCACGTGGCGAGATGATCGCAAGGGCCACCGCCCCGGGCGGCTGGGCCGCAGAAGAAATACGACCATTGGGGGTGGATGAAGAAGGATTCGTGATGCGGGTATTTGAAAACGGCATCGTAGTCTTCGTTCCACGATTCGGCATCGAAGGCGTTGTCCGTCTCGAAGACTTTGTCCTCCCAGGAGAAGACGCTGCCGTCGTGACTGGGTCGACCGTCGCTGACAGAAAACAACTGATCGCTAGACGTGCCGGCGAGTTCGACATAGAGGAGTACACATTGCGGGTCTGGGAGAAAGGAGAGAATAATCACAAGGACTGTGAATCGACCTACGGCCGAGAATCATTGTCATCATCATCGGTACAAGTCGTCGAATTGTTCGACAAAGTCCGAGTTAATATTAGTTCAGTGAAGGAAGAAGGCGTTCGGGGTGCAGGGAAGAGAAGAGTGAGAATATTGGTTTTGGGAAAATTATGACGAACCGATACATGTCGAATATAATATAATCATATGATATAACTATACTTCATCCCTTTTTTGGGGGGCGCTGGTTTGTATTCTTTTTGCTTTAATGGAGTAGTTTGTTATTGTTATGGATCTATGGTATGCATTGACTTCTTATTATAGACGGAAGAATGTATGGATGCTAAATGTAAGTTGGTAGGAAATCCCGACAGAAAAAAAAAAAAAGGGAAAAGAATTTTTGGTCCATTCTTTCTCACTGTTCTATGGGCTTTTCTAGTTCTAAACCCGTTGCAATGCTATCATCTGTGGAACAAAGCGAGTCGGACTCCAGATTTCCCAGGCAGATGGCTGGAATTCTCCTTGACCATGCGGCCCTCGGGCGGCCTCGACGTCCTCTGACTGTGAGGAGCACAACACGGCACTCACGGCACTCACTGGGCTTTCCACCACAATGGCAGTGACGGGCCCCATCGGCGGTTGTCGCTCTTGGAGGGCCCTCTTACCCACTTTCCATCCCCTCACAAGCCAGAGGCAGGTAGCCGCCACGAGATACATTGAGCCTGTAAAGACCTGCACTTTCTGGTATGCGGATGGGCCATTGGACTGGTCCCGAAGGAGGAGGGCGATCGGCTCTGAGATGGTGGCGGGTGGAATGAGCACCACCCACATGATACTGAGGCCGCTGGGCAGATCCGGCAGTTCGATGATCTCTGCCAGCACGGGGGACACAGTCGCCCAGAAAATCCCAGCAATGCAACCTACCACAATGGCGAAGCCACAAATCAGACCCATGGAGCGGACAAACATCCAGACCACGAAACACAGCACCCCGGTGAGCGCGGTGACCAGCGTCGCCACGTTGATCCGTCCGAAGCGATCGCTTCCAAGTCCCAGAAAGGGCCGCCCCAGCGCCTGACCCAGGTTGAGAACGGCATTGATAATGCTGCCTTGTTGGGAGGAGAGGCCTAACGACAAAGCAAAATCGGGCATGCTGTAGATGATGATGACATAGCCTAACATGGTGAACACGCCCCAGGCTAGGAAGAGGAGAAACTCGGGGCGCCTGCAGAGAGCCCAGTCAAAGGCCCGGAAACGACTCCCAACAGCCTTGTTGCGGTCCTTCAGCAGATTGGCCGCCGTCAGATTGGCAACCAAGGTGACAAAACCTAGGACCCTGAAGGTCCAGGGGAGGCCCACTTTGGGTATCAGAGCCCCCGAGACGATGGAGTAGATCAATCCCCCAAAGCCAGATCCGGCCGCGTTGATGCCATTGGCTACGCTTCGTTTCCGCGAGAACCACTGCGGCGTGATGCCGACACTACCTACAAAGAGAAAGCCTAAGCCGCAACCGAAACATGCGCCCTGAGTTAGGAACAAGTGCCAGGTCTGGGTAGCAAACGAAGCGCCGAGGAAGGCCAGTGTCTCCAGGAAGACACCCAAGTTCAGGACCAACCGATTTCCATAGCGATCGATGAGCTTGGTGGCCAAGGGGGAGACCAAAAACCCGCACGAGACACTGACCCCCCCTATGAAGGCGTATTGTAGGATGCCGGAGTTTGGATAGATGCTGTGCGACAGATAGTAGGAGAGAAAGACTCCATATGCCTCGAGACCCCGGGGGGTGTCAGCTTCTGGTGGGACCCTTTCCCCATGTGGTCATTGAGCATGAGACGAAGGCACACCAAATGAATCTAGCTTACCGAGTTGATTCCCCATGAGTGGGCATTGATTACGAACACACAGGCAACGCACACCCAGCCGTAACCACCATCGGGGGGGGTGTCTGAATCGGTCTTCTGGCTGGGAAACTCCAGGGGTTTGTTCTCCTTGATTTTCAGGGACCCATCTGCTGGCCGCTCCTCCCTGGCCGGTGTGGTAACACCTATTGAGATGGTCTGATTCGCCATTTCCACCGGAAGATCCAGACCCCTTTTACTTCGGTTCCAGGGATGAAAGGCAAAAGCAGAAAATCGATTTTGTTGACAGTCATCCGGTTTTATGCCGGTTCCCCAAGAAGAGAAAAACAGATCGCTTCATGGCCGATATCTATTTCGCAGGGAGAGAAGGACCTGTTTATACGGCGTCGATCAGTCAGGACGCACTTTCCGAATGGGGCAATGCTATTCATGCCGCAGTCCCGATATCCGAGTGAGGATCCTGATGATGTCTACAATTGATTAAATCCAAGATTCGAAGTAATCGACAAATAAGAATCGAGAATCGAATGATCGGGTCGAGGGCGGGGGTCTATTGACCTTTTTCTTTTTTGTCTTCCCAGCCGAATTCCCGAATCCATTTCCATCTTTCCGGGTACCGGTTGCAGTTCCTCGACTTCCCCTCATGAACTGGGGTTGCTATGGCTGTTTTTTTTTTTTTCTTTTCTTTTCTTTTATTTTCAAGTTTCCAATTGTAATCCTAATCACCAATGGTCACCACTAAGCTAAAAAGGACTTAAAGTAGGGGTCGGGACGAATTCCGTATGTTGGTAGCAAATGGGAGAGAATGGAGAGACAAGATGATGATTCAGGGACTGTTTAGAGCCTGCAGCTACTCTTAGGCCCTGCAACTTCTTAAGAAGGTATGAAAGTAGCGTGGAGTCAGACACACCAGAGATGACACTTCAAGTCACTTACACGGGCGGTCACGGCGGTCAGTACCTGAGCAGGTACCAGAGACTTGACATGATACGACAAGCAGCTGATGGAGAGAAAACCCTACATCAATCGATAGCCGTGCCGATCGGGTCTACCCGGCACACGTGGTCGGGAGAGTTTATGGCGTATCAGATGATAGTATTCATGATTGTATTTACTCTTTTATCATAAGCATAAGTAAGCATGGGGTCATCTGATAGCCAGAACTTGACGACCTAAAACGGTAAGCAGTGGGCCTATGGCTGATGGGTACTAGTCGCTGCGAACCAACCAAATCCATTTTCCGTATTGAGGATATATCCATGTATTCTAACTAATGACTCTCTAGATATGATATCAAATAGTTTATCCTGTACAGCCCGTGAGACGTGACAATTCTTTTCTGGTCATCATTCTCTAACATGATACGTAATAAAAATAAAAAAAAAACCAAAATGGTAAGTATCTTATTATTATTATTATTCGGTAAGTTAAGAACGAACAAATAATGAATAATCATGATCATGATCCATCACATGATTAAGTTTTAAGTTCCCTATGATATATTAAGTGATAGTCCTACTACTATAGTATCATATATGTACTATATAAGTTATGATGGGGGAGAGGAAACCCCCTCGTTCCCAACCGGGTTAGATCAGGGAACCCAGAAACGCGTTGCCTCGAGACAACCGACAACCCAACCCGAGGCGTGTCTCGTGTTGTTTGTTTGGTTTGGAAGGATGGAAGGAAGATCGACGGGGAACTAAAAACGAGGACTAAACCGGAAGAGTGGCAGAGGAACCAGACCGGAGCCAATCAGCCATCCGCCCTCATCCTTCCTCCTATCAGATCCGAGAGATCATAGAAAAACAAACCCGATGAGCTGTTCGTTTATCCACGTTGACTTCTCCGTCATTTCTCATTCTCATTCCCATTCTTTTCTTCTTCTTCTTCTTCTTCTTCTTCTTCTTCCTTCTTCTTCTTCTTCTCCTTCTCTGACCAGATCGAGGCTCCAGTCGATCGATTGGTTCGAAATAAGCCGGTCTCCTCGTGCTATGGTCGATGATCGATGATCGATGATTATATATTATCCTACCTAGGGAAAAGGGACTATGATCTTTACCTCGTTGCGACCCAGCGCGTCTCGTCCTGTATGGATGGCTCTTGACGCCCATGGTGGAATCCTTCCTCGGCCACTTTGATTCTCAGACCTTCGCCGGCGCCAAAAGGACAGACCCACGTTGTCCCCTTCGCTCTCTTTTCCCATCCACGTTCTCTTGGTATAAAATCCACCCGGTTCCCGCCTCAGATCACCCAATTCCCCTTCCCCACCATCAACATGATCCATCGAAACAAAAGTAAGAATGGCCAGCGGAAGGTCTCCCCGTCAGGTCCAACATATATGTCCAATGACCAAGTTGGTGGGTGATGTTACGCTTCATGCGATTCTCGCGTCACTGGAGATACCCTCAAAGTCTATCGGAGAAGCTGGCTAACCACGGTCATCTCACGTCGCTGTAGCCAGCTACCTGAAGGATCTACGAACGAATCGCCCACCTCGCCCGGGTGGCTCGAGGCCACCTCCCGAGAACCCTGTCCCTTCCCAGTCGCCATTAACAACAAACGTGCACCCGCGGGCCTCGTCCGCACTGGCCCTCTCGAGACGATCATCAGGGATGCCGGTAGACCTATCAATGGGTAATACTGATCCGCGGTCGGCGAGTGCTTTAGCCAACCATCACAGCAATTCTGAGGTCTCGCTGGGAAGCCCGGCGGGCCGTCCTTTGGTGCAAGAGCCAGCGGACCCCACGTCACGACAAAGTATCTCTCCAACGCCACACACAGCCAGACCCAGACCATTCTCGCCGAATGCCGTCTATCGGGAGAGTGGTCAGCGATGGATGGAGCGGCAGGAAGCGCGTTCCCTGCGCGATGCTCTAGAGGAGATGGACCTGGAAGATGAGCGGCGGGTCCACGCGGCCGCCCAAGATGAAGCAACGGAACTAGTGTGGCAGCACCAGAACCCCGGCGTTCCCATCAAGAACCCCCATGCGCCGTATCGAAATCCTGATTACAACTCGAGCAACCGGTTCCTCCAGCACCTGGAAAGGGGGAGTCATGCGAGGAGCCAAAGCTTGGGCGGTTACTATGGAGATAGGGCGTCATACCCGGGCGGACACCCCGAATATCGCTCATCCTTGGACATGGAAGCGGACGAGCCGGTGCGAGAGATCAGATCTGCAGGCAAGGATCCGTTGCCAAGGCGCGACCTAGCGTCATCTCGAAAACCGAAAGTCAACTTTGCGTTGCCCCCCCAGGGCATCCCAAGCAACAACGACCGACGGGAGAGCGGGATCTGGCGACTGAAAAATCCACCAGATGATTTATGTCCAGGAATTTCCAGGAACCTAGAGGATCAGATCTCCGAGGAACCGGAGGAACTAGAGCAATCCGAACGGAGGACTAAGTTAAATATCCAGCCCGCGCTGAAGGTCAAAGCCAGAAATTCGCTACCCCAAACCTCTCGACCTTCGTCCTCCCGGTCCTATATCCATCCCCGTTTTGAGAACTTCTCACCGCGGGCGGACACCCAGACGAGGAATCCGCTGTATCGAATTAACCCACCACCAACCCCTCCATCCTCGGATTCCAATCCGGATGAGGCCGTTCGCATGAAGGATGGTGTAGAGATCCGTAGCGATGAGATCCGCGCGGCAACCACTATGAAGCTCAAGGATCGAAGCGCGAAGTTACCGATGCCCACAGCGGTCAGTAACCGCCCTGGACAACCGATCGTGAGCTTCGATCCCAACTGGAAGCCAGTCAGTGAACAGAGACATCGAGACAACCCATTCTGCCGCAGGCGGGATGGCAGCTCTTCACCGAGGACATCCGCCATGTCCTCCTCCTCAGCGCTGTCGAGGCTGGAAATGAGTCGATCTGATGCCACGACCACGCCAGCAATCTGTCCCCCCAACGAGGGCCCCGATCAGAACCCCGCCATCTCCATCTCGCCCCCGGCGCCCAAGCCCGGCAGTCGCCAGACGGCCAGTGCGCGGCCTTTGCCGAACCCCACCCCACGAAATTCGAAGGAGAGCCTAGATCCGAAGAAGATGGCACCAGCCTCTCAGAGTCGTTGGTATTCTCCCTTCACGAGGCCGGGCGTTCCCACTGCGACCTGCGTGGCCTGCTCACTTCCCATTTCGGGGAGACTCGTGACGGCGGCTGGGTCGCGATTCCATTCGGAATGCTTCACTTGTCATCACTGCAGTACTCCGTTAGAGTGTGTGGCCTTCTATCAGGAGCCGGAGGCGAAGAGAGTGGAGAGGCTGGCAGAGACTGCTAGGAATGATGAGGAGGCTACCGCACTACGATTCTACTGCCATCTGGACTTCCACGAGCTGTTCAGCCCTAGATGTAAGAGCTGCAAGACGCCCATCGAGGGTGAGGTCGTAGTGGCCTGTGGCGCTGAATGGCATGTTGGCCATTTCTTCTGTGCTGAATGTGGTGATGTATGTAGTTCATCCCTTCCCCAACGTCCCTTTCTTACTACTTGATCCCATTCACAATTGTGGGGAGGAAAGCACGAAGGTTACAGATGGGATCCCGAACTGATGATGACCCGCAGTCGTTTACACCGGACACCCCCTTTGTCGAAAAAGATGGGTTTGCATGGTGTCTCCGTTGTCATTCCCGTCGGACGGCATCCCGTTGTTTAGGCTGCAAGCAACCTGTGCTTGACGACGTCGTGGTCACCGCCCTGGGCGGACAGTGGCATGATAAGTGCTTCGTGTGCCATGAATGCGGCGGCGGCTTCGGCCTCGAGGGTCGATTCTTCGTTAAGGAGGGCGAGCCAAAACGGTCTGCCAAAGGCCGGATCATTGGAGGGCCGGTGCAGCTCGCGGTCTGCGAAGGCTGCGAGGCCATCAGACTGAAATCGTCTCCTTGATGCGATTTCCGAGTTCTATCATCATCTTTGTCTTTTGAATACTGACCCGACAGGTTAACTGGGCTCCCTCAGACCCAGATTTCTTTGACACATATTTCAGGTGGGTAAGAATTCATTTATTCTCATTACGATTACATTTAAATGGAAGCAGAGTGCGTAGTTGATCATCGCAAGCTAGATAATTTCTTTCTTTGTCTATAACAACTCTCTTTTGTCTCCTCTCACCGTTTCGTTTGTCCCTCTTCAATCAATATTTAAATGGTGAATGCAGAAGCAAAGCAACATCTTTTCACCTACACCAATAATAGTTTACATAAAATCGTATTTTATTCCATTAAACTTGGCTCTTATTATTTAGGTGGATTATTATTAACTAATTAATTAAAATATACATCACAAACACACCTATCATACCATATCAGTATCATAAGGTATCATCATCATCTCCTACATACTATCATATCATACTCCGTACTGGGCCACAGTCTTGATTTGTATCTGCGATTATTATCTTACTATGATAGGAACCTATATCAAAATCGTATCTATCTATCGGTGAATCTACTAACATTTCTTAGTACCTGTCCTTCATTGACTAAAGTATTCCATTCCAATGAGTTATCGAATATCATACTATCATATTATGTAGCAACAAGCACCGGGAGGGTAATTCACTCTAAGCTTGATGTGCTTCATGAATAAATACAAAGGTCAAAAAGAAGTCATGATCCTTCCGTCCCATGAGCCTTGATTGGAGAACTTGGTCTTCAAGAGTTGTATGCACCCAAATGCCTTTCCAGCTTTTTAACTCGACACAATCTCCGGTGAGAGAAGGATGTGTGTACCTAGAGGCCAGCTCTCTCGATTATTTGTTACTCGCGGGCGGCAACCATTATTAGCATTATTATTGGTTTAGAATAATGATAGGTTAGGTATCATAGCTACTCTACTCTATACCAAGCGCATTTGATGGTATCATACGTGGGAAGGATTATATTATATATATATATATAAGATAGAAGTAAAGGACGGGTTTATGTTGAACAATCACGTGTCGAGCACTATGACTAATCCGTCTTCTGGAGACTATCATAGCCGTATCGAATAGCAAATTGGGTGTCTGGAGAATTTTGGAGAATTTGGTGAGATAAACTGCAATTATACCATTAATAGCATCCTTACATACTGTTCAAGGGCACCCAGCTGAACGGTGTTACACAGTTTTTGGATTGTCTGTTCAGTGGTTAACATTCTTGCTTCTAGTCGCTCAATCTGCTGTTGGGAGGTTGCTGCTCTCGTTGAGCAGCCTGCTGTTGGAGGGCAGCAATAAGCTACTGCTCGCGTTGATCTGCTTGGGCGGCTTGCCGCAGCATAAACTCGCCCATCCAATGTGGCATCTGCGTGCCACCATCGTGTCAAATGCCATCCATCGCCGCGTCTCGTCCTTCTCGGAGACTAAAGATTCCTTTCCTTTATCTTAATTAATTCTCACCTATCAGTAAGCTGAAAGCGAACATACACGAAAGTTCGGTGACCTACTGGAGCCATCATCATATCATGTCTCTCTTTCAGTATACCAATATAGCATACAACGCAGACCTACCTCGCAGCATATGCTATAGAATATATATCACACTAGTATATGTATTTAGTATTTCCTTCATGTCTTTTTAGATAGCCACATTTCAATAAGAGCTTTCAATGGAATATAGCTTTGTCTCCCTGTTCCTGAAAAGCTTTCATCTCCGAGAGTCAACATCATGTCATGGCGTTGTATTGCGAAGGATTCGTTGAAGAAAAGAGGAAAAGCATTGGCACGTGGTATTACACGTAACTTTTTAGGCCCTAACACTGTGAGGACAGAATGCCGTAGATTTCAAAAGCCGGGACCGAAACTCCTTCCTATAGAGAAGACGAACTTGTTAAGAAAAGTTGGTGGAACCGATACTGCCTGCGGGGAGCTAAGAAGAACATCCGCAGTCCCAGAGATGCACGAATCCGGTTTTAGCAATAAAAATCATGTCGCCGATCGGGAGCTTATCTAGCAATCTAGACCCGTTCAGGGCCCGGAATGCGCAATCAGGTGACTGGAACGATGCTTCAATGCTTCTCACGTGTTAAGTGCGAGCCAGCCCCGAAGGGGCTTAGCACCGGATTGGAGGAGAAATAATACAG
Source organism: Pseudotulostoma volvatum (assembly GCA_019804575.2). Taxonomy (NCBI): domain Eukaryota; kingdom Fungi; phylum Ascomycota; class Eurotiomycetes; order Eurotiales; family Elaphomycetaceae; genus Pseudotulostoma; species Pseudotulostoma volvatum. The sequence goes on from JAHQZX020005263.1 coordinate 61,591, forward strand.
AGGTAGATTTCAACACTACCACAAATCGTTCTTTTACCGCAGCGTTCCCTGAGATTTTTGTGTGGGTTTTCACTAAACCCCTACATTCCATACGGCTTTCCGACCATCATGATGGCTCCGAGTCCCCGCAGCGGTGCTCTGACAAGACGCCAGGAGCGAGAGCAATACTGCAGAGCAGTGGAACAGGGGGACCTCGGGGAAGGAGAAAAGGTAAAATTGCCCAAGAAGAGACTCTTTCGACAACGAGCGCATGCGAATCCGTTTTCAGACCACCGATTGGTTTAGTATGTTTTTAATTAATTCCTTTCCTTGCTTTCCTTTTCTCTTTCTTGCGAGAGCATACACTTTAAACGACATAGCTGAATAGATGGCTATATATATATTTATATATAAAGTCCTATTGGCCCCTCACATATGGATTGGGCATCGCACTTCCCCTCCTTTATTGATCCAGATCCCGCAGTGACGAATCTCAGCGGAGCGCGGAAACTCGTCAAAGACGTCGAGGTGGTCGATATAGGTTGTGGATTTGGCGGATTGCTCGTCGGATTGGCACCCCTGATGCCGGATACTCTCATGGTGGGTGAGTATATGCATGCTTTCCCGTAGCTTATCACATTACATGAATCGGTTTTACTCTGGGTTTGCCTTTAACGTCACTCGGTTCTTCTAAGGAAAAGCTGCAGAAAGAATTCAAGAGTTCTTCCTTCCGGCAATGAATTGAAAAGACTTGTGCCGAGAAAATAATCCCATATTCTGCACTAGGCATGGAGATCCGCATTCAAGTCCTCGACTATTTACGAACGCGCATCCACGTTCTCCGTACGCAGCAGCAACAACTGGGAAAGACGGTATCTTCCTTCTTCCCGAACCCTCTTCCTCCCTCCTCATCGTCACCAACATCCGTCAGCACTCCCTCCTCATTTCCACAAGAACACGAAACAACGATGCCGACATCAATCCCATCTTCTCCTACGCTAGGACCGATATCGAAGTCGCAGGGAGCAGCCGTCCCCGTAGAAGGCGGATATCAGAACATCTCTGCGCTACGAGCAAACACGATGAAGTTCCTCCCTAACTTTTTCATGCGGCATCAGCTCTCCAAAGTCTTCATCTGTTTCCCTGACCCACATTTCAAGGCGCGGAAACACAAAGCGCGAATCGTCTCCTGGAGTCTTAACGCCGAGTACGCATACGTGCTGCGGCCGGGAGGACTTCTCTACACTATCACTGACGTGGAGGAATACCATCGATGGATCCTGCAGCGTTTCGTGGGAGTTGATGATCCCACCACGACATCAGCGGGAATCGAAGCGGAAGCGGAAGACGAACTAGACAGCATCGGGCGCGATGCATCAGCCGTCACAACACTCTGGGACCATATCCCGGACGAAGAATTAGTAAATGATCCATGTGTCCGCGTCATGAGGGAGGAGACCGAAGAAAGCAAAAAAGTCACCCGCAATCGTGCACTCAAATTCGTAGCGGTCTTTAGACGAAGACCTGACCCTGACTGGATTTGACGACACTTGACAATTTTCCGTTCAGGGTTTGTAGCGGTTTCCTACAGTAGATTAAGTACATTAATAAATAAATATATGATAGTTACCTCAATCTATGTCATACTACTGTGATATGATTTTCTTTCATACTCCCCAGATAGGCACCTCGATACGGAATATAATAATGATGGAATAGGTATTATTTACATGCACCGCAGCACATGTAAACTCCCTGTTATTACTATCGTACATAACTATTCATAGCAGCGATCAAGTTTTGAAAAAGTACTAGCTATCTATTTGATAAGTTATATTTATATGCACTAATACTGTTCAAATAAAACGTGATATAAAAGTAACCCTTCCACCTATACTATCACTAAAGGCAAGAGTGCCAGCCATCTTTCATCGCCGAGCAAGAAGGATGATACTTTGGGGGAAGCCACAACATCTTTTTGCCCTGAAAACATATCCACTCATTTTTGAATATGGATACCCCAACATTCATTTCTGACTAGCCCCAAAGGGAGTGGCCCTAGGGTCTGCCGCAGTTCGCCTGTAATAGGATCCCACGGCTTGATGGTCTTGTCACCAGAGCTCGACGCCAGCAGTTGACCATTTGGCGAGAAGGCGACCGACTCAATCCAATCAGAACGGCCCTCGAGGGTCTGCTGCAGCTCGCCCGTAGGAGAATCCCACAGTTTGATGGTCTTGCTGGATGCCAGCAGTTGTCCATTTAGTGACCGACAAATGGCCCTTGGGGGTCTACTGCAGCTCGCCTGTGGTAGGGCCCCCCACAGCTTGATGGTGTCGTCATTAGAGCCGGACGCCAGGCAGTTGACCATTTGATGAGAAGGCGGCCGACCGAACCCAATCAGAATGGCCCTCGAGGGCCTGTATTTCTACGCTCCAAGACTTCTTAGTTTTTGGTAATTGACACAGCCAGCTAGGTCCATCTTTGTTAAATATTTCTTTAGTTATTGAGCCTCTTAGAACAAATATAAGTCCTGTGCCGTAAATTTGAAGGGGTGCAGTATCAACTATCTGTCGATTTTTAAGGATAAATCGCCTGGCATCATCAAGAAATTCTGACATTTCAGAATGTTTGCCATTCTATAATCTTTAGAACTTGTATGTACAGTGATTGATTACATACGTAGTTAACTTACTTTTATAACTGACTGTAATCTCTTGATTACCCTCAAAACTTTAGATAAAATACCCAGAACGCTCATTGCTTCCACTCAGTGAAGAAAATGCACTTTAAGAAATGGGAAAGCCTTGATCAACTCAGTGACTGGGTCCTGACTCTGAGTCCAATAACGGCAAGCGCATTGCAATTCCGGCGGCAGGTAATAATTAATAGAATGTATATCAATCTTACTGCATTCTGTACCATTTTCTAATAAGTTGCAGATATTCTTCTTCAAACTGCGGTGCGTGATCTCAAGGGATTGATCGGTAAGATACTGATGTACTGTTTTCTCGTCTATCCAGAACTTTTCACTTTCACTTGTCCCTTTTGTCTTGGTATCGAGAAGGAAATCCCGGAATGGTAGATGTAAAAGCCTGACTGGCGCATATAAATTGTCAGATATGCTAAGAACAGAGTGGAGGCGGTCTAATCGCTTGTTAATGTCCGTAGTTTCTGTACCGAGAAGCTGGGAGAGTCCATGAACTGAGAGTGGAGTAGCAAGAACAATAATTACACCGACTATATTCTTAAATTCTCGAACCAACTGCTCAGACTCCCACTTGTCTTGGCCCGGAAGAAGCTGGTCTAAGACTGATAGATACATGCTGTCCATCTTTGATGCGTAAGCAGATTGGTCTGCAAGAATTGCTGCGAGACGTCTTCGAGGGGTCCAATTTGCTTTGCATCACCAATAAATCGACATAAGGTAGTAGCGGAAATGAGTAATGGCAGTGTTTTTGCGATCAGAGTCTACATGACATCCTCACCGGGCCAGGTTGATGAGAGCCTGTGGTTTTTGCGAATTTGCAAGAAATTGTGCTTCAGAAACTAGGCGATATCGTGTGCTATTTCTGATCCGGGAATGTCATGAAGGGCCAAATCCTGATAGTCGCCCGCGATTTCCTTAAGACCTAGCCGGATCGGTAATTCAGGTCTGCTAGTCAGGAAGAACCGTAGTTGTACATGCTTCGACATCTGCACCTGTGGTAAGAGTTGGAGAATAGCTTTGATATTATCTTTGTTATCTTCTGATTCACAACTCATCCAGCGCATCAATCACAATACCATGGTTGCAGTCTGATCCAAATCCGCATTAAGGAGTGGCTGAAGAAGCAGTTTGTCGAATTGCTCCCCAAGTGCCTTCTCTGAAATGTAAGGATCGTTTTCGTTCACTTTCTGGATGCTGGGTGTCAATTGAGGAATGCTGTTCGCCAACTGTTGTACGAGGGTTTGAAAAAGCTTTTTTGCATTCCCTCGATCCTCTTCGCCCCTCTTGAAGAAGCTCGCTCCAAGTGATTTCTTTGCTTTAAGAGAGCTTGCGACTGTTCGGGAAATTGTTGATGATTTCCGGTCTCTGCCACGCCATTCAACCAGAATATGCATTTTCCCTCTGATGATTTTGTCCACTTATCAACTGCGTGAAGCAGCTTGATCCAGGTTCCTGGGAGGCATTCGGCATGCTGATTCTCGTAGGAGTCAAATGCTACTCCTTTTGCGATTTTTAAACTGCGCGGATTAGTTTTTTGGTTGATGGAATCGACGCTTTTACTCAAGCCTTTGAACTCCTTAATGATCGTCGCTTTGAAAAAACAAGAAGAATTAGTTCAACCTGTGGCTAAATGATTAAGAACTATGGAGCTCATCTTTCACTAACTTCTCTTGTGACACCTAGCCATGAGGCATATATCCTAGTAACTCCTTTGTATAGGATGCAGCCGCCAATGCAGCGTATCCCTGCCATCGCTTGTTCTTATGTGAATCAGAGTAATCGCAGATGCCTCGAACCACAATACAAGGGAAGTCCAATATCAAGCCAACAGCCTTCATTTCAAAGCATAATGCGCCTGTTTCTTTCCGAAGCTGCTCCCGTATTTTCCTATGTTTTATAACAGCATTCCCTAATGCAATAATCAATAATCTCATAGTGTGACTGTGACTCATTGTCCTCACGTTCATCCCTCTCCACTTTCTACTCTGCTAAACACCCATCACAAGTAGCTGCACTGGAAGGATGGTCATACTGGATTTGGAAGAGGTGATCATATTGCGGATCCGGTCGGCCTAAGTTTCGTCGTGTTCGGGTATTTTTTTTGGACTACCTTGTCAATATAAGAAGGATATAGAGGGTCGCTGGTGAACTCGACTGCGGCTAGTAATAACCTATGTGGACTGTTTAATGATCTAGCGCTAAACTTCCCATCTTCATCGATTTGCCCCCATGTCAAGCTGGAGCACACCACCACATGTGCCCGTAGGATAACTGATCATGATGTCGCCGAGCCGTATATCATTAGTAGTGGATGGAATCATCCCCTGATAGGCCCCAGCTGTTGCAAACTTTTTGAAGAATGTTCAACCGTCATGTTTAACTCAAAACCTCACTCGAACCCGCAATGCCATCTTCTGAACCATCGAACCGCCATGGCAACTCAAGTGAGCGAGTCGTCATGCTCTTCTCCCCCTGCCTTGACCTCGCAGCAGAGTAATAATGATGATCCTCTTTCACACCTCCCGCCTCGTACCGAGAAACTTCCTTCACTTCTATTGCTGCTCTTACGAAAGCCGCTCATTACATTACGCCTTGAAGAATTTGGAGACGCACCCGCGGGAAGCAAGCCAATATCTTGTCGTAAACCAGATTCCTACGTCAGAAATCAAGATACTCGATGACAAGATCTTTGGGGTCCCTTTTCGGCTTGAGTTTTACGAAAATGACAGACTTGCTATCATACTAAGTTGATGCCGGGTCCTTCTCACTTTTGTGGATCTTAGTCCTGGACAACGCATGATACAGATCAAAAAATGGATGAAGGGCCCCCCCCACCCTCCTCCCTGGGCCTGTCACCAGAGCCAGAATCAACGCTATATGCCGACCGCACTATACCCATTCGATTCAAATTTTGGACACCGGAGTCGTTGGTGCACCTCTAATACTTGAATTCCAAGAGGCCATATTGTGGAATCCGGATTTGGCGGCTGGGGAGCATGATTTCGTCATTGATGCCTAGATCCTCAGACACATCTTCTAAAGAATCACCTGAAATATCCTCGCTTTTTTTTATTCTTTCCCATAGGCTTTGCCCTCTTTATCAATAAGAACTAATAAATATCAATTGACGCAGCTAAGGAAGAGCAAGCTTGCGGGCCCTGGCATTCAGTAGGTTGGTGGGAGTGGGAAGACAAACGTGACTGACACGCTGTCAAGGAAGACCAAAGTAATCAAGTACCATCGCTATCACTTAACCAGTCGAGGATAAACCTCCCCCCTGGTCGACTTGCTCGCTATTCTCGTCCGGAAAATCGAAGTGAGACCGCTCAATCTCGTCAGTATAGCGGTATCGCGTGCAGATCGAGTCTCTTCACCACTCTATTTACTTCTCACCGAAGTCAGCTCCGACAGGCTCACTGACGCTGTTTTACAGCTTTCTCAACTATATCACTCAGGATTATATCCACGGCTAAGATGCTGACCTGCTTCGGTTTAATTATTTCTCCATATATTAAACTTTACGAGCGTCATTTCTCTATTGGACTGAGGTTTATGAAATGATCACCGATCTAATGCTTGAGAAGATCGAAGCCTTGCCCATAGGGGTACGAAAAACTTGGACTATCTCTCAAATAGCGCTGGGGGAATGTTAGGGAATACCCTCATAAGTAGTAGGAAGATCCCTACGATAACGAGTCATCAGAATGGTAGAAAGGCTCCCCCATGATCCCTGTAGGAAGGTTCCCACACAATCTCTATCAATAACGCAATGGCCCAAACCATCATAACAACCACACTAGAAACTAGCTCTCTAAGGAGAGCTGTTCTCCCTCTCCTTGCTCTTCTTTCCTTTCCTCTTCAATGAATCTTTCTTGTTTATAGGAAAACTTTAGCTAGTTATAACGAGGTCTTTCATCCTGTAATAGAGAACGCCATAGGTAATTAAGGGTCATGAAGAATTAAATCTCCTATTATAGTATAGTAAACATACCAGAGTCTCCATTGCCTTCAAGGTCTCTATGGACAGTTAACCCTTCGAAATGATAAACCCTCAGAGGTTGAAGCAAAACGACACACACATTCCAGCTACTTTATATTATTGGCAAGAAATGATGCTCCGCTTAATCTCGGGTTCGTACTTCACTTCTAGGGCCATGATACTAGTGTTCACGCTGTCACAGAAGTCATCCCGACACACATGAGATACATAATGATGACCCCTCACCACGATCGTGTTCACCATACTCCAAAGACAAATCTATGACGGGGGAGAGGAAAATGCGACAGTTGTAATATGATCTAGTGCTTCGACGGACATCCGGGACGAGCTTCTTGTAGTATAAATAAGCCTTAGATATCCACACCTTTCCTGGGTGCTTCGATCGACAGATAATTACTAGATAGATTAAAAGTTAATGCTAGCCCTGGTCTCTACGGAGACTCCCTGCATGTGCTGGCCACTTGTACGAACTGTATGATCTATATAACAATATAAGGGCGATCTGAAATGTTTAGCCCATTTTCGCAATCAAAGCTAATGAACTAAACTAGTTTGTTCATTCAGAATCTCTATCCTAGTCTATAATTTACTAATAATGATGAACAGAATCATGCTCCACTTATCACGCACTCCCCCCTTAGCATCAGTAATTACCTACGGCTGGCACAAAAGACCCTGTCAACGGAACGGTCAACTTGTTGAAATCAGTCAGGGGCTTGTCACATCATACTTGATATATTTCTTAAACCAGCCAGCGTAGGCTCCAAAGCTTTTAGATGGGGATGTATGCAGCTACCCACCCACATGGCGTGATCGATATCAAGACTATATAGATGGTGCCAGTCCGCCCTGTTCAGTTGTTTGAAGGGAAGGGGGTGACTGGGATATATAGAATCCTTCCCGCCTTCCCTAGCGTAGGGTTGTAGCAGTCGCTCTGGTTACCCAATGATTAATAATAATAAATAAAGGGGTTAGTTTATTAGTCAGAGGGGACTACCGAAGTTCCATTTTACGACAATTTTATAACTAACTATAGTATTAGTTAATATTATCAAGCAGCATTCCATATATCTACTTACTTATCAATCGCACTGCCATATCTAAACAATCATGATGGCTACTATGGCAGCAACTTCATCCTCACCCTTCACTTTTCCCGCCACCTACTCCTTCCCGCCTTTCTTCACCCCACAACCCAATTCCTCAACGCGCCACTCGCAGCTGCAGAAATGGTCGTCCCTGGTTCAGGCCTGGTGTCGCCACCACCGCATCTACCGCCTCTCGCTCATCGATGCGATCGAGACTCCCCTCTTCCACAACACGGCACTCCGCAAACGCGTCAGTCTCAGCGAGGCGCGAGTCATTATTGACTGGATGGCTAAGAGCGAGGAGGAAGGCGGCGGCGGTGGGAGGGCCGAATGGGTGTCTAGTGCTGGTGGAGAGGAGAAAATAGTGGGGGGGTCGGTAGGAGGGGGTGCTGGGGCTGCTGCAGGCGCAGCGGGCAAGACTGCCGCTTGGGTCTGGTGGAAAAGGCCGGAAGAGTGGGCGATGGTTTTGGCAGATTGGGTTGGTTTCTTTACTCATACCCCCCCAATCAACATATGGAGATTAACGTTATGAAAAAAAAACTATTAGGTAGAGGAAACAGGACAGAAGAGCACAGTTCTAACAGTCTACGAATTAATGGAGGGAGAAGCTACTGTTTCACAAGGTACGGAGAAGCGATTGAGCGATCCTCAGAAGGGAAGTGTGGTGTAGGTTAGAATGCTGATTGTGTGCTTTGTATAGAATTTCACGGTATGGACCTAGATGTTATGCTAAAATCTCTCAACGTTCTCGTCAAACGTGGGAGAGCCCAGGTTTTCGGTAGCGAGGACCAGCAAGGCGTCAAGTTTTTTTAAACCGAGGCCCCTTTGCCATAGACACTGGCAGTTCTTCCCGTGTTCACCACAAACCACGTACTTCCTTACATCGGTTGACACCCAAGGATAAGTCCCAAGATAAAGATATCCCATGGCTTTGCACACGTCTAGTTACCGCTGCAGAGAAACCACACCACCGCAACCGATAGATCAACTTTCTATCATCTTTTCGCTCAGCTCATATCCATCCTCCCAGCGAACCTCCTGTGACATGGCAATGTCCAATAACCAATTTACCTGGACAATTCGGGGCGCCCTCCCAATGTCCACTACCATCTGACGAAATCGAGGCCACAGTTTTACTTGATCGGGTGAGAGCCCACTAAGAAGGTACACATACTTCGTCTCGGGCTTGCTCTCATCACCATCATTGCTTTCCTGACTGCTACTGTGGGGAGGGTGTTCATGCATTGAAAATCGGCCCCGGAAAAGCGTACACACACCGCCGTTGGCCTCGACGATAGCTTTGAATACATCGAACCCTCCGCGTATGGACTCCACACAACATACATGGTAACCGCGGAGGAGCGTGTTCTTATTGGCCTGGCCCTTGAGCCGTGCTTCTGCAAGGGAGAAACCCAACCTTCGCTCGGAATCTTTGTCTGTAAGAGAAAAATCCGATGGGTCTAACATTTGGTTTCTCTCAAGGCATTGTGAAACGAAGTCAAGATTTACGATGGTCGGGGAATATGCCAAGGCAACAACAAACTTGGGCGTGCGCAGGATTGAGGGCGCCGCAAGATGGGTACATCTTCGGCCATCTTGAACGACCGCGATACCTAACTCTCGCAGTTGTCGCTAGTCATCATTAGCGGCGTGAGCTCAAGCGGTATCATGTGTTAGGTCACAAACCTTGTCTGAGTCTTCTTTCTTCATATCCCCAACCCATTTCTGGTACCCGGTTATCAACAGTCGCATAGTAATAGGAGTTTTCGATTTCTTCTGTCTCTTGGCCTCTGCTCTATCGTCTCCTTCGCTTTCGTCTCGCTGCTGAGCTTCGGGGGATCTCCTTTTCTTGGTTTTCACGATGACATCTTCGTCAGTCTTTCGTCTGCCACCATAAATGACTCCTCCCACTCGCTTCCTCTCCCTTTCATACAATGCAATATCGGGTGCAATGTCATGCAGCCGTGCAGCGGCAATCTCTTTCGACTTTCGACTACCAGTAGTAGATGGTGTGTTATTCTCTTTGCCTTCCGCTACGAACCGTGAGACGGTGGGTGTCTTTGGTTTTCCGCCAGCTGCCTCTTTGCGACGGGGGCTGGTCTGTTGTGAAGAAGTATCATTGGCAACAGATGTGGGTTTTGTTTTCTTTAGGGGCCTGGGCTTTGATTCAGGTCCGTTATCAGGTGCGATCGTAATGTTTTGGTCTTTTTGTTGCATGGCTCTTGGATCACTCTTTTCGGCAACGTCGGAGGCGGGGTAGAAAAGCAACTCAAGAACTGATCTATTGAGCTTCGTCTGGCCAACGACCTCCCCGAGATTGGTTCTCCGTGGAAAGTGCGTATATCGAGGATCAGAAACAGACAGTAGCTTCCACTTGGCGTAGCTCTCCTCTAGCCATAAATGATTCACAACATGAAGACCCCATTCCTTCGCGGCAGTACATTTGTCGCTATTTCCGTGGGCTGTAACAAGGTGGGTGTTCTCCTGCTTCAATGTCTTGGTGCATTCAGCTCCCGCGGCGATGATAAGATTCTCAAGGTACGCCCGGGCTTCACCGGAGTAGTTTGACAGGCTGATCTTGAACTCCTTGAAACCAGGAATCCCAAGGCGACATATCGGGTAATGCAAAAGCCGACGCAGGGGAGATGTCCAGGTGTTGTGCGTGATGAGGTGATAGAGCCAAGATAAATTTCCAACGTCCTTGTTCAGCCTCGAAGCAAGACCGTACTCGATTCCCTCTCGATAACGACAGACAAACATATCTGTCTCACGTAGATCGGCCGTAACAGAGCCTCCTCCTTGGCGAACGAGGTCTTCAATAGAGGCGAGCAAATGAGATCCAATCCCTAGATCAGATGATAGCATTACCTGCTTTCCCTCAAAAACATTCAAAGGACGGCTGCGATGAGGTGATTTAGACAGCATTGGCAAACCCCTAGGCTCCGGAGTGGATGCTCCGACAATATCTTTGTTTTCGGCAATTCGTATCGGCGCCCCCGGCTTAGCGCGAAGGATTTCAGCGTCAGGCAGAGTATAAGGACGCTCGTCTATACGTTTGCCCAGTTTCAGACAGTCATCAAACCTGAGATATGGTTAGCTTTGAGCTATAAAAAAATATGGATCAGAGGCCGCTTTACCAATGCGGTAGCACTATTTTAGCCCCTAGTTTCTTCGCTATTACTATCCTTGCCTTATCTGATTCTGTTGTTAAGTCCACCAAATGGGTGACTTGTGAAGAGATTCTCGGGCTGTAAAGGCCACCCATAGCTAAGACGCCACCAATAATAGCGTCCTTATCGCCCTCCGGGATGTCGCCACAGCTAACAACCACATCGTTCAGAAACAACCTGGGATCTGGGTTGTATTGACGCGGATTGGCTAGTTTCTTCTTTGAGATCGAGGCCTGTAACCACTGGGGCTTGACGACCGGGATGAGCGCATCGTTCGCATTTTGATAATCAGGGAAATCGACGGTAGGTGAAATGATATGGGTGAATTCTTGGATTGGAGGGAAGGCCAAAGGTGGCACATAGATGACCACTTCACTCCCATGCTCTCTGGCCATTATCGCCAACTATTTGCCAAGTCAGCCATAAACCATCTCCACAACTGAGTTAGATACTTCAAGATTGAAAGGTAGACCCGCACCTGGTTTGCTGCATCTTCATCTAGCTCCTTTGAGCAAACGAGACAGACCTTGCATTGTCCAAAGAGATGAGTTTCATCATCGCTACCCATGATAAAATGGCCAATCGGCCAAAAGGGGTTCTTTTTTTTTTTTTTTTTAAACTAGGAAGAGAATAGTTGTGGCAATTAGTGGGAGTTCCAAATGTCGATAACTGAGGATGCATAGAAGTCTATAGGAACAAGTGGATGTGTTGACATGAGAACGGAATGTCATTAATTATTATTGACGCGAACCAGAGACGAGACGCGCTTCGGGTCACGCCGTCTCACGTGCAAAGGCTATTCTAAGATACTTGTCTTGTCTTATCTTAACTCCGTCCTCCGAGCGAATCGTCTCGTCTATCTGTGATATATTTATGTATATACCAGTATCGGGTATACATACGACGAGTCCATTAAAGAAAATAATACATCTTCACCTCACAAAGTATTCTATTATTATTTGTATGTATGTATGTTAGCATCCTTGAGATTTGAGAATATTAGGGCCTTTATACTTCCCATCTGGATGAACCTTTACAGATCCGTTTGTGGAGGACGGAGACCTACATAGGTAGGTATAAACTCGACAACCAGTCCAGTTCCCACAAACTTGATTTTGGTAATTTAGTGTGTGATTAGCGGATTTACGGCCGCATTAGTGGGCTTTAGTGCGGAATCATCAAGCACGTTACTATGATACATGACATGAGAGTAGGGAAATCACATTTAATCGCTGCCGAAATGGTATGGTTGTTTGGTATGGATCCATTTTATTTTATTTATGTTCCCATTTTATGATGTTGCGCGAGGCGGGAAGCACTGAATGCTTATCCTGGAGAAAGCCGCTATGTAGTAGTATTCTCTAACTCGTACTCTAGTATTATGATAAGTTGGGTAGACACCATACAGTATTCTCGCCATACTCATCCAGAGCTATTATCTCAACCTTAAGCTCTACGAGCATTGTCTCGTCGGCCGCCTCTTGATCCCTTTGAATTTGAGTGCTCGACGGTAACTGTTGTTGCTCTTCTTCCTCGCTCTGAATCTGGTTAGAGCCCCGCTATTCATATATTCATATCTATCATACACACATATATTGGCTTTTTAACGCGATCCGGCGCTAGTCTATTACGTGTTATGCTTGTGTATAGCCTTTATGTTGGAGAACGACCTCCCTCTCCGCCCGGTATAGTGGTCGAAGGTTGTGTGTGCAAGGCGGCGGGCAAATTGACCAATGTGCGGCGCTAGCGAGGCAGCAGCATTCCAGAACGTTGGCAACATAAGATATAGAGATCGTCGATTGTAACAAACTTGAGTCACCATCCTTTTGGGGTGCCGTCATCTTTCGGAGCTGGTAAGTAATTGTGACTGGAAAGCTGGCGTTGATTCTATTTAATAGGGAATGTAGAAACCACCAAATCTTTCGAAGCCTTACATACTGTTTCTGAAATCGAGCCGGTTTGTCCGAACGGCAATTTCGTTCTATACGGATATATATTATCTACCTACTATCATAGTAGCAGCAGTTAGAAATTGACGCCGTTACGTCATACATATAACCTGTATGGACACAGAAGCTGCAGCAGTGAGATATGTATAACTCCCTCGCTCTTAAACTGTGATGCGATCGGTAACACATATGCGTAAACTGCCAGCGCGTGAATATTTGATCAAACAATCTGAACGACTTTCCCTATGGCCACGTCGTACACCCACCCAGTTACTGGGATCTCCGGAGTCACAAAGCCACTATTTTTGAGCCACCCAACATCATCCCTCACAGCCTGCTCAAGGTCGGTGATGGTATGGAAATCAAAATCGGTTAGATTAACCCGCGCCTGGGTACCCAGGTTCTTCTCAACCAGATCGAGGGCATCCTCGTTCTTAAACAACAGCATCCCACAGCCCGTATGCTTGATAACCAGCACTTCTTGCGTCCCGAGAAGTTGCTGCGAGATAAGGATGTCTCGGAGTGCCGGTCGCACGTGGCCCCCAGCATTGCGGATCACATGTGCATCACCCAGGTCTATCCCGTATGCGCGAGCCGGGTCGATGCGTGCGTCCATACAAGTGACTTTTAATAGAAGCCAACGTTATTCGCATGAAAGAGGCATTTAGAAGGCGAAATTGATGGAAGATCACTGTAAGGTTATCACTTGCGGTACAACTTACCAACAGTATACTTCTTCGCGGGTGGAAGAGCAAGGTGACCCTTGTCGAACTTGGAGACGTATTCAACATTCCTAGCTCTGAGGTTTTCTTGCACGGGGGTTGCCATGTGGAACCGTTCCGGTGGGATGAGTTCCGTTGTCGATTTGGTGTCAACGAGAGAAGTGTGGTGGTACGAGTCACTTAGGTTGAGTTTGTTCAACAAGATTGATAAGACTTGGGTACTTGCATGTGCAGTATGGGAATTCATGAATCATGGTCATTAATCGACTTTTAAATACCGGTGGATTCTCTTTCTTGAGGGGTATCCTCGTTCTAGACCCACTTTAGCAAGATCTCTGAGACCGTCTTCCCCTTAGGACTTCATGGTACATATTTGGTCCAGGCCATACAGTATGAATGATTATGGGAGGGGGTGTTCTGGTTTTGCAGATCATCAAGTAGTAGGTACCTCTTTGTATGAATTGTATGGATCGGGAATCACGCAACCAAGCCCGGAAGTGTCATCATCATGGATGACGGATTACCTTCCTACTAGTTCTTCTCTGTGAAAGATGGGGAAAGCGGAGGATGCCAGGTGGCAAGACTAGTAAAATACAATGATGGCTGATTAAGGATAGGAAGGAGGAGCCCCAGAATGGATAGTTATGATGCCATCCAACATGCTCATCTAGAAGCCGGCATATTGGACTACATCTGCATCTGCATCTTCGTGCTGATACTCCGCGCCTTGACTGGAAGAATAGGGAAGGGACCATCCTCCTGAATAATGATATAGGGAGGTAGTGATACTTATTAGAATCTGCAATGATCAAGATACACAGTATACAACCAGCAATCATGGCGAGACCTTGCAGGTGGAGTGGGACGAACGCAACAGGTTTTAGACGCATAAGCAGTTGATGCCTAAGGTACTTACTTAGTAGTGGTATATAGGTACAATATACTACGATTATAAGCAGTGAAATTTCCGAAGATTTAAATCGATTGATCTTACGACCGCAAAATTCCGATGCAAAAATATGACTCGGGCTTGATTCTCTTGCCTAGAAGCGCGGTTATTGGTTTGTATGTATGGTACCTATTCTGCATATACTCTCTCTCTACTCTGTCTAATTGCGTGTATACTAGTAGCACCTTACTAATACGTACTACTAACACCATACCCATGCTAGAATGCTACAAATCTTGAGACATATTCATGCTATTATATAGGTATAGGATTGCATACAGAATAATATACAATAGCGACTAGCGAGAAAGCAAGTAAAAAAGGGTTATCGTTATTTCTCTATTCCGAGCTGATGTTGATCAAGGTTACATTAAAAATGAGTTATTCTAATATTCTAATATCCAAAGTTATTAGTAGGGCTGAACTCTAGGGCTTGGCGATTCTTGCGGCCCGAGAAAATTTCCTTGGAGAGAAAATTTCGTTAGCCATATAACTATCATTAAGGTCTTCCAAAGAGCAGCTTGCTTTTATCGTTCGATACATAAAAGAAAACTATGGCGGACGATGGATTACTTCTCAACTTCACCATCAATGACGGGATCATCAAGCCTGAGACGAAATTCAAGGGTGGGACCTGGAGGGACCGTTTAACGGCGAAGAAGACCTCTTTACATCGGCCGAAACTTCTGCCCAGTCAGCATGGGAATCCTAACCGCATAGCGATTAATAGCGAGAATAATGGTAATGGTCCGAATCGAGATTCGGTTCAGCTCTCACAATCGTTGTCGTCGTCGCGACCGCACAAGAAACGGAAGACGGAAGGTGGAGATTTCAAACCTCAGGCTGGCCCTGCGACAACTTCGGCGTCTCATCACACGGGTCAAAGTCAATCGAGGGCGAAACCGCAACAGCGACAGGTTATTTCTTCTCTCTTCACGTTCAATCCGACTCCAAAGAGTGGGAGTGGTCAGACGGTGGGGGAGGATGGGCTGTCTGCCTCTGAGCCAGTCAAACCGTCGAATGCGCCACTGATTGATGGGCTCGAAAATTTTACCGACCTTGGGCTGTCGTCTATGCTGGCAACGCATCTGCTTACCAAAATGCAGCTGAAAGCGCCTACAGCGGTGCAGAAGAATTCTATACCGCAACTACTGAAGGAGGAAAGTGATGCATTCATACAGGCTGAGACTGGTTCGGGGAAAACGCTGGCCTACCTTCTGCCGCTTGTACAACGGATCATGACGCTCGCTGTATACCCGAAGCACAAAGACGATTGTGAACCACCACCTAGTAAACAGGAGCAAGAGATCGAAGGCGCTATCCATAGAGACGCCGGCTTGTTCGCCATCATTATGGCCCCCACAAGAGAACTCTGCAAGCAAATAGCCGTCGTTTTGGAAAGTCTCCTTCGTTGCGCACATTGGATCGTGGCGGGGACAGTTATAGGTGGTGAGAAAAAGAAGTCGGAGAAAGCAAGACTAAGGAAAGGATTGAATATCCTCGTTGCCACGCCCGGTCGACTTGCAGATCACTTGGAACACACCAAAGTGCTTGATGTTAGCAGGGTCCGATGGCTCATCCTCGATGAGGGAGACCGGTTAATGGACCTTGGTTTTGAGGAGGAAATTCAGGGAATAGTGAAGCAATTGAATGCCAGGCAACGACCCACCCAAATCGCAGGTTTACCACCGAAGAGGACAACGATTCTTTGTTCGGCGACATTAAAAATGAACGTTCAAAGATTGGGTCAGATCAGTTTGAGGGATGCAGTGCTCATTAAACTGGACCCTGCGGATCTTGAAGAGAAATCGCAAGGGAAATCTGAAGTTTCCCCTTTCTCTATTCCAGCGCAACTAAAGCAGTCCTACCTGATTGCTGCTGCCAAACTTCGATTAGTCACTCTGACAGCTTTGCTAAAACGTACTTTTGCCCGTAAAGGCTCTGTGATGAAGTCCATCATCTTTGTATCTTGTGCAGACTCCGTGGAGTTCCATTTCGAAGTATTTACGAGGAAGGAACGAAGTGATCAAACAAAGGACAGTATAGAGAAAGACAAGCTCGATATCCCGACCCATACTACGGTCGCATCCGCGGTTGCCTTCTCCAATCCTTCCAACCTGGTCACGATACACAAGTTGCATGGCTCCCTTCCGCAAAATGTCCGAACGTCCACCCTGTCCGCCTTTGCCCGCAGCCGTGATGCTTCTGTTCTCATCTGTACGGACGTGGCATCGCGTGGTTTAGATCTGCCTAATGTTGATCTTGTAATCGAATATGACCCTGCTTTCAGTTCGGATGATCATCTACACCGCATTGGGCGCACCGCCCGTCTCGGTCGCGACGGTCGCGCGCTCATCTTTCTCCTTCCTGGAAGTGAAGAGAACTACGTCGAGGTTCTGAAGCGCGGCTACCGTGATGGAGGGAAAACAATCACGCAAATAGATACGAATGAGATACTTAGGCGGGGTTTTGGGGGTAATACTGACGCTGAGAGCAAAGACTGGGATGCAAAGGCCACGGATTGGCAGCTCGACGCTGAGCGCTGGGCGCTGGAGAGTCCACAGCGCCTCGAGATCGCCCGACGAGCGTTCCAGTCTCACATCCGTGCATATGCAACCCATGTTTCGAGTGAGAGAAGCATGTTCAACATCAAAGAACTCCATCTTGGCCACCTTGCGAAGAGTTTCGCTCTGCGAGATCGCCCTTCCAAGATCAATGTTCCCGGCCTGAGGCCTTCAAAGGAAGAAACCAAGAAAGTATACAAGAGCGAAAGGAACAAAGCAGCATCTGGGAAGAAAAGAAAGGTCGCCTCCAACACTAGTGGAACTGGGGCTAACTGCAACGATGATATTATTCCGCGGGGAACGGATGAGGCGGAAGCAGCGCGAAAAATGAGGACAAAGATGGAGGTGTTGACAGGAATCGGCGAGTTCAATCTTGCATAGCCTACGTTTGAAATGAGTTTGATTCTTTTTGTACTTCTATCCTGGTGAATCGTCCTAGTAAATATCCCATAGCGTGATTTTCCCATCTTTTGATCCAGCAGCAAGCCAGTGAGTCAGTTGAGCCTTTTGATTTCTTTGGTGTCGCACAGATCTTAGAGAGACCGCCACTTTCGCACTGGAAAGAGCAAGGGAATCATCGTCGGTACTTCCTTCGTTGTAGATGCGGTACGGCTCAGTGTCAAAACCACGGGGTTTTGAAATAGGTTGCAGGTCAACTTCTGCAAAGGCGACAGCGTAACAACCTTCTTTATGCCATTTCAGAACGGCCAACTCCGTCGTGGTCTTACACGAATAGACTCTAATGCGAGCATCCCAGCCCGCCGTAGCAAAAATCTTCCCATCTGACCGTACTCGAAGACCCTGCTGGCCAGCATGTTTCGTATTAATTACCTCGATGGGAGGTAGAGAAATGTCATCTTCAGGGTCAGACCACGATAGCGGCGCCTCAGAAGAGCCTGCAGTCTGCGGGTTTGGAATAGGATGCTTCACAATGAAAGCATCTGCAGCCGAGGTCAGGAAGTAATCGCATGATGGAGCAACGTGAAGAGATAGCACAGGCTGAGAATGAGGCCGTGTAGAATATAATAGGTTCCATTTCCAAGAAGACGGGAAGGATGGGCAAGGAAGGTCCTGGGGTGAAAAGGAGGCGCTCACTTCCCGAGCGTGCACCTTCACATGACCGTCTTCATACCCGGAGAGGATGTAGAGAATTTCTTGTCGAGAAATGAAGATGTTGACAGCCATGACCATTCCGGTCTTCGAACCTGACGTTGTTGAAGAGACGTTGTAATCATCTCTATCACCTGGGATTGTCGAGACTCGCTTCTCTGATGGTAAATGGAAAATGTCGACACCCCCCGAATCGAGGGCGTTCGGAACTGCTATTAGCGCTTGAGGTCGAGATATAATGATTTCACTGTTCCTGTTGCTGTCGCTGGTGACTGTGGTTGTGGGTGTTATCGTATTATTTCTGGCACTCTCTCCTCTCACCACGTTTCTATTTCCACCGTCACCATTAGCGATATCATTACTCCCATTACCACGATTAGTAGTAGCAATAGTAGAGAGCTGTGGGAAGAAACATAACGAGAAAGCGCAGAAATTGAGTGCGTTCACAGAGAGAGAATGAAGTAACCAAGGCGTCCAAGCAGTTCCTTTTATTCCCGACGCTCGACTTTCCTTCTCGGCCTGGATGACGGGTAGAATATTGGTTAATAAATCTTTTTGTTGTTCCTCTCGTTTGTTGATCTTCCACACGCGCAGCTTATGGTCCCTGCCATGTCTATTTTGAGGTTGTTTTTAGCTATCCTTGTCCGGCAGAGTGCCAACATATATTGATTCATTCTAAATGATTTAGAAAGAGGAAGTGGGAAATAAAAGTTGAAAGAAGAACTCACGTAAATATCTCAAAACCATCCACATCAACACTGTGGCCATCAGCGCTGATAGAACTAAACCCTTTAACTTCCAAAATCGCTGTATCATGCGCCTTCCACACTGCAACAGGCCGTTTAGTCACCGTGTCCCAGACAACAACCCACCCGTCCGCATCCCCGGACGCGAGACGAGCATTTTGAGCGAAGAAATGAAGCGCATGGATTGGAGAGCCATGACCGCGGAGAACGTATGTTGGCGTCGCGGGCGGCTGCAACTGTGGTAGCCGGTCATACTTTTTTTCAGCCATTATTACAAGCAGAAGTGATTGAAGAAGCGGCCATCAATTAGTCGACCGATGGCGTGATGTATGTAGCATATATTATCATACTAATAGTAATAAATTGCTTCTATCATATACTTTATTTAAAAGTATCGCCGTTTTCGGACAAGGTTAATCCGAAGCCCGAAAACTTAGTTCTCGCACTCTTCTCGAAAACTGCAGAAAGCAGTATTCGCATCCCATACGCAGCCCTTACGGCGCGCGTCGGTATCAACTGGAGCTTCTGCTAATGACCTCCCATCTTCAACGTCCTACCTGCCCCCAATTTCCGCTAAGGACATCACACTCCACGCCTTTGAAGCTTTTCTTTCTGTTCTCACATCCTCCTATCCACTATTCTAACAGTCGTACAATCTCACCTTTCGGGTCAAGAAAGTCCTCCGTAGCCATAGGATTGTTAATCATCCGCTGCTCACAGACCTTTGTAATAAGTGTCCGCGCCTCTACATGCATTTCTAGTGTCTCTTTTGTGATGTTGTTGTTATTGTTGTATTATTTTGCGTTCTTAAGCGGCCAAAAGGCTGCATAGGACGGTATTACTAATGATGTAGATGTAATGTACTGTACATAGGGCACTATTTGGCGCTGGAGGTATATAGCCCCAGAGATCACATTGGGTGCTCCGTAGTGTGTGCCTAAAAAAAAAAAAAACAAACTAAAACCAGCCCGTCGTTAGTTTTCCCGTGGTGAGGAGCTTCATAACAAAGCTCTCGCTCAGTCGGAAACCCAGTCCAGCTGTGACAGGAGGGCTTCCTCCTGCCACAATTGCAGGTGAGCTCAGCCCCATCATGGCCAAACTGCTGATGGCAATCAGCGAGATCGTCATGTGCGGACCTGGCAGCAAGGACTCGCCCCACATTCGTCCTACTGGGCCCTTTGTAAGCGCTATTCTTCCATGGCTTTGGGGCTTCTATCTGTCTTCTGAGGTGCTGGGGCCTAGCCTGTACCTCCACTATGACGCAAATTTCGAGCTAAGCCACTCCTCCATCCACCTTCTTGCCCTAGCCGGTGCCTCCACCCTTCTTTACCAGCAGATCCGCCCTCTCATTCCCTAGCACAGACGTATGTCCCGGGACCCACGAAGCACAAGGTGCACTTTGCTTCCTCCCCTGCTGGTTGGACGAATGATGATTTGGGGTTTGAATGGCTTACAACGGTATTTGATCGCTATTCTAAGGCAAAAGCTCGTCAGGGTAGGGATTACCGTATGCTTATTCTCGA